>CAUYQU010035515.1:0-67221 GCA_963574635.1 Cheracebus regulus
AGTTTCCCTAACAGAGCTCTAGGCTCCCCTCACCCCCCAGTTTCCCTAACAGAGCTCTAGGCTCCCCTCACCCCCCAGTTTCCCTAACAGAGCTCTAGACTCACCTCACCCCCCAATTTCCCTAACAAAGCTCTAGACTCCCAAAGGGGCAGCTTTGCTCTGGTGCCTAGTCACAGATGCTGTAGTGGACTTGGACACAAAACTTGAGGAAAGACTTCTTAATCTTAGGGCTCAGAAAGGGAGAGGTTGAGAGCCATTAGCCTAAAGGCAGATGCTCTTACAGTCTTGCATCTGAGAGCTATACCTCACATCCCCAAGAAGACAGAGCTTTAACAAGAGTTGGGGTTTGAACCCAGGTCTCTGCCTAACTGAAGACTTCCAGGTATCCTAGCTTCCAGTCCTGGAATTACAGATAGCTCAGTCACTCCTGGACACCAAAACAGACACTTAGACCAGCCTTAGGAGACTCCAGACTTAAGGGGTGCTGCTAGGAATTGTGCCCTGCTGTGGACTTAGTCATCGTTGAGCCTGTTCCTCTCTGTTAACTATCAAACAAGATGAGCCCCAAGACTAGCAAGCCTAGTCAACTGTTGGCCAAAAATAAAATAAAAAATTTATTTTCCTTTAAAATACACAACCAAAACTTAGGGTTTGGAGCAGTAGGGAAGACAGAAGATACCAGGGAGCCCATTTTAGGGTAGGGATCTGCATCTGACTCTATGCCATACCTTTCAAAGGAAGGAAGTAAGCCAAAACTTTCAGAAGAGAGAAGAAAATGCTGTGCTGGTGCTTTTTCTGTAGCAGGTCATCCTTTAGGTACACACCACCACCTCCACCCGATGACATCAGAGCCACAGACTGGTACTGGAAATCATACAGCCCACCCATCCCCCATCAGACACATGGACATGCTGATGCTTAGATAGGGAAGGCTACATATTCTAGGGCACACACCAAATCAAAAAGGTGAAGTCAGGACTAGAACACCTGAGCAGCTTTAGCAGGGGACTGTGGCCACAGGCCTGGATGTGCACAGTAGATTGTGAAATATATTAGTCATGTGAATGACCCCGTGGAGAGAAATGGCTGTAGTTGTCAGGGAGCAGCCACTGCTCAGGGGCTCCTGACCTTAGTGAAAGGTAACTATGTAAAAGCCAGAAACTGGATGGTGGTCATGAACCTCAGGACATTTTTTAAGCACCAAATGTTGGAGCTCTCTGCCAGCTCAGCTTCTTGGGGCCTCTCAGGTAAAGGTGATGTTGCTTGAGGACCCCTATGCCCATATGAGGGGTAGAGAGAAGCCAGCAGCACTGGGGTGAGCCTTAGCCTATGCTCTTCTTACCCTTCCCCCATCTTCAGTAAGGCCAAGAGAGGATGTGGGGTGGGGAAGGCCAGAATGGTATCTTGTTTCTTGTTTCTGGGCAGTGGGCTGCCTCCCAAGCAGGACTGAAGGGTTCAGAATCGCTTTTCCTCAGGCTGAGAGGTTATGAGCAGCTCCTTATTCCCGAAGTCCCACCAGGCCGTCATGTGGAACGCCATGTTGGTTAGGACAACAGTGTACTCCAGGATGGCAAAGATGGTGTACACTGTTGTGAGGACACAAGGAACAGGGCATGGTGAACCTCCTGCTACTCCCTCAGGGGCCTCACACCACCATTAGTCTGCCACTGGCAACACAACGGCAGCCAGTCCCCAAGACCACTGCCCATTATCGAAAACATCACTGCTGCCCCGTAGCCACTCATGACCACTTATGGATTCTATCCTGGCCTCACCTCCAGCCTCACAATACATGTTGTGCCGAAAGTAGACAGCCAGCGCCGAGAAGAAGGAGACGAAGTTGATGATGAAGAGCCGCTGTTTCCAGCTGTAGGACTTGCGATCCTAGGGAATGGGCTGTTTGATCACTCTACAGTTTGCTGGCTATGAGGGCGCAGGCTCCCCTCCCAGCCCTAGCTCTTAAGGGCTGGGCCTTATCTCCCTTGGCTCCCACTAGCGGTCATGGAAGGGAGCACAGGCAGGGGCAGCCAGAATGACGAACAAGTTCACGATCCTGCCTCTGGGGGAGTGAAGGGCCAGGGAGCAGTGGTACTCTTGCCCCCCCCCCCCCCCACTTCAGGGGGATGAAGTATGAAAGTTACATGGAGCCACCCACCAACCCAACCTCCAAATACTGTGAGGGAAAAGAAACATATGGACATGGGTGGGGCGCTGAAATTATGACAGACCACAGTCCCCAGACACTGTTCCTAACTCACCGCTGCCTAGATGCAACTCCTTATACCCCCATTTGCAGCCTCCCTATCTTCTATTCTCCAGTCTCCCACACTACCCAAACACAGTGCTACAGTCCTAGATTCTGACCAACCACCCTCAGTTTGTCCCCAAGCCCCAGCCCGAACCCCAACACCCCTTTGCCAGGGTTCCCATTAGAACTCAGTTCCCACCTCACCATTACCCGGATCCTGAGGACAGATGTCCTTGATTTTCTTCTGGGCTGCCTGGAGCCCCTGCTAGGGATAGACCGTACCTCCTGACTTACTGTGTGCTTCTTGGTCAGCCGCCAGAGAATGCAGGTGAGGAGCATGTGCCCGAGGGATGACGCGATAAACACAATGAAAGCATTTTCGTGGATGGCTGGAGGGAAAGAGGATTGGGAGCCGCATTGCAGGGAGTGCCCACCCCACTAAGGAGGAAGGTCCCTATTGCAGGGAGTGCCCACACCACTACGTAGAAAGGTCCAAATGTGGTAGGGGCAGGCCCGTCCCCTCAGGGAACCCTTCCCCACTCCTCCCTCATCCAGGCACCCACTGAAGTCCTCAGAGGAAGAGACGTAAGTGAGCACTAGCAATGCGAGGTTCTCCACGACATTGAGGCCGAAGTTGATGCGGCAGAGTGGGCGGTAGCAGGAACATGGGGAGGCGCAGCTGAGGTAGTGGTTCCAGTAGGTGAAGGCCACCAAGAAGCGAGGTGCTGAGTGCAGGCCGATGCAGAAACGCCACACGTAGCGCTGGGGCACCTCCCCGCCGATGGCAGAGCTCACCGAGGGCAGGTAATTGGGCACCTAGAGAGTTATGACCTGTCTGGGCATCTGCCTCTGCCAGCCCCTGCCACGTGGAGAACCTTCTCTCCATCTACAAGATGAGTCTGGCCTCAGAAGGCTCTGCTCCAGCCCCTCCCCTTCCAGGAAGTCCTCCTTCAAGTGTCCCCACACCTCTCCCAAGAGACCTCTCTATCCAGGTTCTGGGCTCAGTGTGCTTGATTCTCATTCCCCAGCTAGCCTGGGATTTGTGCAGGGGCATGGTGGGACCTTCTCCTCCTCTCCCGCAGACTGGACCCTGCCTGTGTTTGGTCAGTGATGGGTTCAGATGCTTCCTACACCCTTAGCTCAGAGCTGTGCCGCCAATAAGACCCTGGGTGAGTTCCAAGACCTCAGATTTAGTCCAGAGGACAGAAATGACTCACAGAACATCTGAGCTTCCTTAGAACAGTGCTGGATTCATTGCTCAGCTGAGATGTTCCTCAGTCTGCTCCCGGTGCCACTCATTCCTCTAGGCAGGTGTACCAAAGTGGTAGAATGGCAACCCTGCTCTGATCATGATTAAGATCAGATTAAGAAAGTGGGTATGCCAGGCGCAGTGGCTCACACCTGTAATCCTAGCACTTTGGGAGGCCAAGGTGGGTAGATCACCTGAGGTCAGGAGTTCAAGACCAGCCTGGCCAACATGGTGAAACCTCGTCTCTACTAAAAAAACAAACAAACAAACAAACAAAAATTAGCCAGGCGTGGTGGTCAGCACCTGTCATCCAGCTATTCAGGAGGCTAAGGCAGGAGAATCACTTGAACCTGGGAGGTGGAGGTTCCAGTAAGCTGAGATCATGCCACTGCACTCTAGGCTTGGCAACAGAGCTAACAGAGTGAGACTCCATCTCAAAAAAGAAAAAAAAGAATGAAAAAAGAAAGTGGGTGCTCCTAACCTGGTGTAGTCTAAGGAAATGATCATATTTTTGTGCGTCTCCACCATCCTTCTTTCTTAATGCCTGAAACTCCTACTGAAGCCTCACTCCTTAAAGCTGAGGAAAAAAGAGGGAGGGCATGGTGGCTCATGCCTGTAATCCCAGCACTTTGGGAGGCCTAGGTGGGTGGATCACAAGGTCAAGAGATCGAGACCATCCTGGCCAACATGGTGAAAACCCGTCTTTACTAAAAATACAAAATTAGTTGGGTGTGGTGGCACGTGCCTGTAGTCCCAGCTACTCGGGAAGCTGAGGTAGCAGAATTGCTTGAACAGGGACCTGGGAGGCGGATGTTGCAGTGAGCCAAGATCGTGCTACTGCACTCCAGTCCGGGCGACAGAGCGACTCCATCTCAAAAAAAAAAAAAAAAAGGCTGAGGAAAAAGGAGATAATACACAACTGCAAGGACTGGTGTCTTGCTTGCATGAGAGATAAAGGGATGGGGGATGACTGAACAATGGTTTAGACAGGGACAGGAAAGCCAGAGATGAGAAGAGGCTCTTCGACTCCAGGGCCTAGAGAAGTGCTTTATAAACTTTAATTACACATACAACTCACTGGGGGGTTGTTTGAAAATACAGAAGGCAGGCCGGGCGTGGTAGCTCACGCCTGTAATCCAAGCACTTTGGAGGCCAAGGTGGGTGGATCACCTGAGGTCGGGAGTTAAAGAACAGCCTGACCAACATGGTGAAACCCTGCCTTTTTTTTAAAAAAAAAAAAAGAAAGAAAATACAGAAAGCTTAGAACCTAAGGATGTGCATTTTTAGGTTTTTTTTTTTCAGGTTCTTTCCCCCCTTTTGGAGACAGGGTCTCACTCTGCCATCCAGGCCAGGGTGCAATAGCGTGATCATGACTCACTGCAGCCTTGACCTCCTGGGCTCAGGTGATCCTCCCACCTCAGCCTCCTGAGTAGCAGGCTAATTTTTATATTTTTTGTAGAGACAGGGTTTTGTCCTATGTCCCAGGTTGGTCTTGAACTCCTGGGTTTAAACTATCCACCTGCCTTGGCCTCCCAAGTGCTGGGCTACAGGTGTGAGCCACCTCACCTGGCTAGAATCTACATTTTTTTTTTTTTTGAGACAGCGTCCCACTTCAGTTGCCCAGGCTGAAGTACGGTAGCATGATCTCAGCTCACTTGTAGCCTCTGCTTCCTGGGCTCAAGTGATCTCTCACCTCAGCCTCCTGAGTAGCCACCACCACGCCTGGCTAATTTTTTGTATTTTTTTTTTTAAATAGCGATAGGGTTTCACCATGTTGCCCAGGCTGATCTAGAACTCCTGGACTCAAACAATCCCCCTACGTTGGCCTCTCAAAGTGCTGGGATTACAGGCATGCTCCAGGCCAGAATATGCACTTTTAAGATTCCGAAACTGTGGAAATGGCCAGTCCATTGCCCACACTTTTTGTGTACTTTTGCAGACCTCCAATGAGGGCCAGTGCAGTGCCAGAGCCTAGCAATCCAGTAAGGGAATGAATGACCTTGCTCTAACTGCAGAGGGACAGTCTTTGGAAGTGGAGTTCTGAAGGACCATCATTCCTTTCTTTCAGTGGAGATGCTAGACTGCTAAGAAGGTGAGCAATGCTGCAGGCAGCTCACAGGGCAGCCCACAGGTAGGCCTGGGGCAAGACTAGCCAGGGGGCTTCATAGCCTCCACAAAAAAGAAGATGGATTCCCCCTGCGCTATCAGGGGAAGCTAAATGCAGAGCTCTGGGAGAGAAGATGCTGCTCTCAAAGCCATAGCTTGAGATGTCATAGCTTGAGACCAGGCTCAGGTATTTCACTCTGAGTAATGTGAAGAAGCAGCATGGAAGCTCATAACTACACAAAGCTGGGTCTGCATCCCAGTTCTGCCTTTATTAGCTGAGTGACCTCAAGCATGTCACTTCACCACTCTGAGTTCCAATTTCCTCATTGGTAAAATGGGTATAACACCACCTACCTTGCAGGATGTTTATGAATTCCATTTATTTATTTATTTGTTTGTTTGTTTGTTTGTTTGAGACAGGGTCTTGCTTTGTCACCCAGGCTGGAGTGCAGTGGCGTAATCTCGGCTCACTGCAACCTCTGCTTCTCAGGTTCAGGCAATTTTCGTGCCTCAGCCTCCCAAGTAGTTGGGACTAGAGGTGCACCCCACTAAACCCAGCTAATGTTTGTATTTTTAGTAAAGACGGGGTTCTACCATGTTGGCCAGGCTGGTCTTGAACTCCTGACCTCAAGTGATCCACTTGCCTCGGCCTCCCAAAGTGCTGAGATTACAGGCGTGAGCCAACGTGCCCAGCCACATGAATTCTAAATATAAAGTGTGTAAAACATCTGCTCTGGCATGCAGTAGGTACAATAAGTGATGGCTTTCAGAAAACAAACTTCTCTGTAAAGAATGCAAAAAGGCTATGAGCTACATGGCCATAGAACGAGGGAAGGTCTGCTTATGGGTGAGAGGCAGGAATCATATCTTCATCAGACACTTTTGAGACCTCCAATTCTCCTTACTTGATTTTTCTGTCTTGCTCTTACTCTGAGTTGGATTAGTGTGCGTGTTGCCTCTGCTTCCTGGAATATTCATTCTGAAAACTCCCCAATCTCCGCTACTTTAAGGAAAACAGGACCAGCAACTAAAGCTTGACCGGGAAAGCTGAAAGGATCCAAGGGCCCTGGATCCTGACCACTGTTGGGAATGGGTACTGGGGAAAAATGATACGGAGTTTGGGGAAGGCCTCAGGAGGAAGAGTTAGGGCATTGTGGATGCTGGTCCTGTCTTCATGAGCTTCTCTCAGATTAGGGAAGAGGGTGGGATTCTAAGAGCAAGGACTGTCTCTTCCATCACATACACAGACAAGCACACAGACACATACACATAATAAGGTACATGTACTCCTCCCCCCAGTCCCATCTCTAGCACACAAGTTCCCTACTCACCTACTACACCAGCAATAAGCAACATCAGGAGCTATGAGAAACCAGGTACACAGTTTACCTCAAACCTCCCTATGAGCCCAGAGTTAAGAGTACCGAGAGACAGGGAGACAAGCACTTTCTGATGGAACAGCAGATCAGAAGCTCATATCGTATAAAGATAGTAGGGTTCCCCAAAATCCCCTTTCACAGAGCCTCACAGGATATTCATTCCTTTGGCCTCAGGTAAAAGTCCCCCCACATTATAGATGCCTTCTTTAGCTGCCCTACCGTCTCCCACCTTGTGCCAACTGCATAAAAACTCCAATTGCTGTCAATCCCACTTTCTACACCTTTCTAGACTCCATCCCTCCTCTCCATCCTCACAGTCAGTCTGCATCTTAGCTCTGGTTCCCCTAGCAGCATGAACTACTGCACTAGCGTCCTTATACCCTACTCTTGCCCCTGCCCTTAAAGCTGTTCTCTACTCTGAAGTCAGAATGGTCTTCTAAAGCACAAATCTCCAGCTGACGCAACATGGCAAAACCCCATCTCTACAAAAATTACAAAAATTAGCCAGGTGTGGTGGCATGCACCTGTAGTCCCAGCTACCCGAGGCTGAGGCTGAGGTAAGGAATCACCTGAGCCCAAGAGGTCAAGGCTGCAATGAGCCAAGATCACGCCACTGTACTCCAGCCTGGGCAACAGGGTGAGATCCTGTCTCTAAATAAATACATACATACATAAAGCACAAATCTGATCATGTCCCTTTCCTGCCTAAATCTTTCCAAAGCTCTTGATAAAAATTGCCCTCTGGATAAAATCAAAAGTTGTCAGCCTGGCATTCACAAAGAGACTTCTTTACCCCAGAGCAACAATGTCCCCTCCTCCAGGAAGAAAGTGATCCCCAATGTCCAAGCTGGGGGAAGTGCCTCCTCTGAGCCCCACAGTCACTGTACTCTTTTTTTTTTTTTTTTTATCACAATAGGAATCCCAGATCACTATGTTGTGATAGTCTGTGTCTAAGGACTGATTGTTGTAGCAATGAGATATTAAGGGCAAGTCCATATCTAATTCCATGCCCCTAGCACAGAATCTTTACCCCTGGGCCCTCAGGAAAGGTCTAGTGGACTGATCCAGGTTTCTGGCTGGGCAGATCCCTGAGTGGACACAGGTTGTGGGGCCTGGGGCTGCCAGAAGGAAAAACAAAGCTTGAAGATCGAGATCAGTGCTGAGAATGGATCCTCAAAGGTCAGTCCCTGAGTCTGGGCCAGACATCTGTTACATCTCCCATATTCATGCTTTATTTTACCTCCTCAGTCCTGGCTTCCTTTCCAATCTGCCTCCTTCCTCTTATGATCTCTCCTGCCCATTCCAATCCCTTCCTTTCCACCATCACCTCCTTCTAACCTCCCACTCCCTTGCACTGTTGTTGGTTTTTTTTTGTTTTTGTTTTTGTTTTGACGCGATTTCAGCTCACTCCAACCTCCCTTTCCAGGGTTCAAGCAATTCTCTCGTCTCAGCGTCCTGAGTAGCTGGGATTACAGGCATATACCACCATGCCTGGCTAATTTTTTTGTATTTTTTAGTAGAGACGGGGTTTCGCCACATTGGCCAGGCTGGTCTCGAACTCCTGACCTCAGGTGATCCACCTGCCTTGGCCTCCCAAAGTGCTGGGATTACAGGCGTGAGCCACAGTACCCAGCTGTAAAACAGGGTTTTACTCCTGTCACCCAGGCTGCAGTACAATGGCGTGATCTCAGCTCACTGAAACGTCCACCTCCCAGGCTCAAGCAATTCTCCTGCCTTAGCCTCCCAAGTAGCTAGGACTATAGCGGCGTGCCACCGCACCCAACTGATTTGTTTGCATTTTTTGTAGAGACGGGTTTCACCATGTTGCCCGGGCTGGTCTCGAACTGAGCTCAGGCGATCCACTGGCTTCGCCCTCCCAAGGTGCTGGGATTACAGGCGTGAGCCACCCTGCCCAGCCTATCCCTTGCATTTCTATCATCATCTTCTAACTAGGGGAGGACTGTGATTCTATTCTCTCTGAGTCTCCCCCATGAATTCTCCCCAACTCTGACTTACCGACCCTTCCCCCCATCCCCTTGTCTCTTTACCCCTCTCTGACCCTCCACTTCCTCTCCACTCTCTAATTCTACCCTAACTGCCACCTCCTGACCTGGCCCTGACCCGGGGGCTGGGGAGCTGGCACTCACCCCACAGTCAGTGGCCACCGTGTACTCAAAGTGGAACACCAGGGACCAGATGATGCAGAAGAAGAAGCCGAACACAGGAAAAGTGATGAGCCACCAGACCATGGCTGTGAAGCGAAGCCGGAACACGGTCCCATCGGGGTCCAAGGGCTGGGAGACTGCAGAGAACATCCTGTAGGGAGTGACCTAAGCAGCACGAGGGATACAACTTGGGGCCTGGTGGGATACCTGGGCCTGGGAAAGTGGGGCCTTTTCCAGAGATGGCTCCTCAGAGTATAAGGAAGAGCCAGAGCAGAAAGAGTAGAAAAGGAGTAAAGGAAAAAGGAAGACAGTGCAGAGGAGATGGATCAGAGGGAGACGGGACAGGAGCAGCAGAGACAGGCAGGGTCAGCACTTAGGAATCCCCTTGGCACACTGATACTCCAGGTCCATCTCTTGAAAAGTCTACAGCAAAGAGGCTTCTGGTGGCTTGCACAGGGACCTCTTTTTGTTAGAGCCCACCTCAGTCTCACAACTCTCACAGCCACTCAGAAGGGTCAGAGGTGGAAAGGTTATTATTTCCAGTCCACAGAAGGGGAGACAAGCCTAGAACTATGCCAGGATCAAACACCAGGACTAAGGCCTCTTGCCACCTGACAGCTTCAGGTTCTAAGTCAAGGCTTCTTTCAGGCCAACTAACAAAGGACTGTTGGCTCAGTATGACCAAAGCCCTCCCACTGACCCTGTCTGACCACATTCCTGCTCCTTATCCAAGTTCAACTAGGAACAGAGGGAGTGCCCAAAACCTATTTCAATGGGCCACAGGCTGCCAGCCATCCTGCCCTCAGGCTCTAAATAATCCAAGTCTCAGGCCAACAGTACCCTGATCCTCAACAGGGATCCACAGTACCAGGGTCCCTGTGGAGGCTCAGACCTCCATCTGCTCCCTCTCTGAGGAGACCTCCATCTCCTCCCTCTCTGAGGAGACCAATATCACCCAACCCAAGGCTTGGGGGAATCTGAGGGTCATGGAAACCTTCTCCTCTGAGCTTGAGCCTGCTGTCCTGGGCCAGACCCAGGAGGCCTCTGTCCAGGTCAGACCCAGACATGGGAAACTGAGCTTCTTCCACTCCCTTCTCCTCTTGGCAGACAACTCCCCTCAACAACCCCCACTGCTTGACCACCATGACCCCTCAAGCTGGGCTTCCCTCTGGATCAAGCTAGGGCAGACAGATATGGCTTAATATTAAAAGACCTAAGACCCAATCTCCCCTCGGGACTCACACTTTCCTCCACTAAGGAGAGCCAGGAATGGGGTGGGGGTGGAGGCCTCAGTAAGCAAAACTTACACTTGGTGCTGAAGAATCTGGGGCTTGGGTTGAAGGCTGTAGCCAGACTGGGACTATTCTAAGACTGCAGGGTCCCACCTGCTGCTCCTCAGGGCCTGCCCTCCCGCCCACAGTACCCAGTTCTCCACGCCTGCCCAGGCACACATCCTTCCCAGGATCAATAAGCATATGTCATAAATCCTAGAACACTCTGCAAAGGTAAGAAGTGATAGTGGTTGAGGTCAGCTGGCAATAGCTTCTTTGGTAGTGATGGGGGCAGGGACCTTTTTAAGAGTTGTGTCCAGGGATATAGGCATGTTTCTAGGAAGGGAAAGAGAGAAAGTAGAAAAGGATCTGGCCCTTTTTTGTTAGAGCAGGACTGAGAGGGCTTGTTGGGCCTCACTGGAGAAATGGCTAAATCCTATGAAAACCTATGATGATAGAATCAGGGTCCAAAAGAGACCTAGACAAGCCTGAATATGAGGGATCAGTGTTCAGCCTGTACCTGTGCAGAAACAGCCAACGGCAGCTCCAGCTGCATCAACAGAAGTCTAACGGCCGGGAATAGGAATGAATAGTCCTGCTTTTGCCTGTACTGCCCAGGCCACCTGGAGTCCTATACCCAAATCAAGGCCCAGCAAAGAATAGTGAACAATGGTGCCAAGTTCAAGGGCACATTCAGGGTAGGGAAAAGCCTGGAGACCATGTCCTGGGAAGGTTGCCTGAAAAAACTGGAGCTATACTACCTAAGAAGTTAGACTGAAGGGCCCTCATTACTGTCTTCTTGTCTCTATAGGGCTGACCTGAAGCCACGAGAAAAGTTCTATGGCTATCAAAGCAGAGCCAGGGCCAAGGCAGAGATTCACTGGAAAGTAAGTACATACTCACTATAAGAAAAAGCTTCGGCCGGGCATGGTAGCTCACGCCTGTAATCCCAGCACTTTGGGAGGCTGAGGTGGGTGGATCACAAGGTTAAGAGATCAAGACCATCCTGGCCAACATAGTGAAACTTTGTCTTTACTAAAATACAAAAATTAGTTGGGCGTGGTGGCGTGCGCCTGTAGTCCCAGCTACTCGGGAGGCTGACGCAGGAGAATTGTTTGAAGCTGGGAGGCAGAGGTTGCAGTGAGCCGAGATTGCGCCACTGCACTCCAGCCTAGCACCTGGCGAAACAGCGAGACTCTGTCTCAAAAAGAAAAAAAAGAGGCCGGGCACGGTGGCTCACGCCTATAATCCCAGCACCTTGAGAGGCTGAGGCGGGTGGATCATGAGGTCAAGAGATCGATATCATCCTGTCCTGGTCAACATGGTGAAACCCCATCTCTACTAAAAATACAAAAATTAGCTGGGCACGGTAGCACACGCCTGCAGTCCCAACTACTCAGGAGGCTGAGGCAGGAGAATTGATTGAACCCAGGAGGCGGAGGTTGCAGTGAGCCGAGATCGTGCCATTGCACTCCAGCCTGGGTAACAAGAGTGAAACTCCATCTCAAAAAAAAAAAGAAAAGAAAAAAAGAAAAACCTGTAATCATGCCTGTAATCCCAGCACTTTGGGAGGATGAGGTGGGTGGATCACAAGGTCAGCCTGGCCAAGATGGTGAAACCCCGTTTCTACTAAAAATACAAAAATTAGCCGAGCACAGTGGCAGGAACCTGTAATCCCAGTTTCTCGGGAGGCTGAGGCAGAAGAATCACTTCAACCCGGGAGACGGAGGTTGCAGTGAGCTGAGATCGCGCAATTGCACTCTAGCCTGGGCAACAGAGCAAGTTTCCATCACAAAAAAAAAAGAAAAAGAAAAAGAAAAAGCTTCAGCCTGGTCAACATAGTGAAATCCCGTCTCTACTAAAAATATAAAAAATGAGCCGGGCGTGGTGGCACATGCCTGTAATCTCAGCTACTCAGGAAACTGAGGCATGAGAATGGCTTGAACTCAGGAGGCAGAGGCTGCAGTGAGCCAAGATCGTGCCACTGCACTCCAGCCTGGGTGATAGAGCAAGACCCTGTCTCAAAAAAAAAAAAAAAGAAAGAAAAAGCTTTGGCTAGGCGTAGTAGCTCAAGCCTGTAATCCTAGCACTCTGACAGGCTGAAACAGGAGGATCACTTTAGCTCAGGAGTTCAAGACCAGCCTGAGAAACATAGTGAGATCCCATCTCTATTAAAAAAAAAAAAAAAAAAAAAAAAAAAGTGGCGGGGCACAGTGGCTTGTGGCTCATGCCTTTAATCCTAGCACTTTGGGAGGCCAAGGTGGGTGGATCACCTGAGGTCAGGAGTTGGAGACTAGCCTGGCCAACGTGGTGAAAGCCCATCTCTACTAAAAATACAAAAATTAGCCAAGTATGGTGGCTGGTGCCTGTAATCCCAGCTACTCAGGAGGCTGAGGCAGGAGAATTGCTTGAACCCAGGAGGTGAAGGTTATAGTGAGCCAAGATCACGCCACTGCACTCAAGCCTGGGCAACATAGCAAGACTCTGTCTCAAAAAAAAAAAAGAAAGAAAGAAAGAAAGAAAGAAAGAAAGAAAGAAAGAAAGAAAGAAAGAAAGAAAGAAAAAAGCTTGCTAATTAATAGTTAATAAGCTTCCTTAGAAGAGGCTACCTGGGGAGCAAGGAAGCTCCCCATCATTGGGAATATGTGAGCAGAGGCAAAGTAATCAATTATAGATATGTTGGATTAGCTTGCTTCTTTTATTCCTAGGGCTGGCCATTTCTGGGATACTCTGAGTGGGAAATTCAGAGCAAATATAAAAATTCCCAGGTGGAGCCAGGCAAAGTGGCTCATGCCTGTAATCCCAACACTTTGGGAGGTCGAGGCGGGCAGATCACCTGAGGTCAGGAGTTCAAGACCAGTCTGACCAACATGGAGAAACCCCGTCTCTACTAAAAATACAAAATTAGCAGGGCATGGTGGCACATGCCTATAAACCCAGCTACTCGGCAGGCCTGAGGCAGGAGAATCCCTTGAACCAGGGTTACGGACGTTGCGGTGAGCCAAGATCACGCCACGACACTCCAGTCTGGGCAACAAGAGTAAAACTCCATCTAAAAAAAAAAAAAAATTCCCATGTGGAACCAACACTGTAGTCCCAGGGAGTGGGGACAATACACCCTCATGGTCACAGACCTAGTACTGCTCCAGAGGAACCTTGCATAATAGGTATGCAAGGTATACAATAACCTAGCTAATAAGTTATTTATCCTATTAGCCCTCGGCATTAGCCACAAGGGGCAGAACAAATAGCCTAGTCTGTTTAACTTCATATGCCATACAAATATTATAATATTGCTTAGACTATGATTGACTTATACCATGCCTTCCTTTCCCCAGGGTACTGGGCTAGGGAGTCCTAATGATTTATTCAACACTTTCTGGCCAGGCACAGTGGCTCACACTTATAATCCCAGTGCTTTGGGAGGATCACTTGAGGTCAGGAGTTCAAGACCAGCCTGGGCAACAGTGTGAGACCCCGTCTCCATACACATACACAAAAATTAGCTGGGCATGGTGGTGCATGCCTATAGTACTAGCTACTCAGGAGACTGAGGAAGGAGGATCACTTGTGCCCTGGTGGTTGAGGCTGCAGTGAGCTATGATCATGTCACTGCACTCCAGCCTAGGCAATATGGTGAGACCCTGTTTCCAAAAAAAAAAAAAAAAAATTTTTTTTAATTAATCTGGGTGTGGTGGCTCACACCTGTAGTCCTAGTTACTCAGGAGGCTGAGGTTAGGAAGACTGATTAATCCCAGGAGTTTGAGGCTGCAGTGAGCTATGTACACCACTGCACTGTGGCCTGGGCAACAGAATGAGACCCTGCCTCTAATACAAACAAAAAAACCCAAATACTTTCTCACTCAAATGCAATGTCTCCTCAAGGAGATCCTCATCTGGTGGGAAAGACAGAGATAACACAGGGAATCATGAGCACCCAGAGGAGGGAGTGATTAAGTTAGCCCCACGGAGGATAGGGAGACGTTTTGGGCAGGGTTCTAGCGATGGGCAGGGTTTTGCATGGTGACCAGGAGTGGCTAGGGTAACAGGTACATCTGATGCATTATCTGAGATAAACATTAGGTCAGGAAAGGGTAATCCTCCCCCTCAGATCACCTGGTCACTCCTTTCTTCCGATTTTATTTCTGATAGCTCCCAGCCCTGGGTCTCATCAGATTGGGTGTCCATACTTCAACGCCCTTGTCTACCCACTGACAAATCAGGAGGAGGGGAAACTTCCAGTCACATGAAGAAAAGAAGTGGGGCTCCACCCTTGGCCCAGTCTCCGTGGCTCACGCCTGTAATCCTAACACTTTGGGAGGCTGAGGCAGGCAGATCACGAGTTTAGGAGTTTGAGACCCACCTGACTAACATGGTGAAACCCCGTCTCTACTAAAAGTACAAAAATTAGCCGAGTGTGGTGGTGCGCGCCTGTAATCCCAGCTACTCAGGAGGCTGAGGCAGGAGAAATTGCTTGAACCTGGGAGGCGGAGGTTGCAGTGAGCCGAGATCATGCCACTGCACTCCAGCCTGGGTGAGAGAGTGTGTCTCCTTCTCATAAAAATAAAATAAAATAAAATAAAAAAAAGTGGGGCTCCACCCCATATCGCAGCTAGACCCCACTGCTAGTCCTATACAGGAATGGGGGATGCAGCTGGTAGGGGCCTTCAGAACTCTAAGGGAGCCCAAGGGTCCATGTGCTGAACCTGCCTCTTCTCCACCAAGAGCCCCCAGGCTAAGATCATTTCCTGCCCTGCCTTCCAACCTGACAGTCTTCCTCCTCCTCTTTCTGCTCCTCACACTTCATCCTCCCTAAACTACCTTTGCATCCTTCCTCTACCTAGAGCTCTACACTTGCCCTGGGAAGGAGCAGGACAGGAATTATCAACTTTATTTTGTTTTATTTTTTAGAGATGAGGGTCTCACTCTGTCATGAGGCTGGAGTGCAGTAGGGACAACCATAGCTCACTGTAGCCTCAGACTTCTAGGCTCAAGTGATCCTCTCACCTCAGGCTCCCGAGGAGCTAGGACTACAGATGCACACCACCATGCCCAGCTAATTAATTCTATTTCAGACATGAGGAAACTGAGGCTGAGTCTCGGTGTCTCAGGTAATATACAGTCAGTAAATGAATTAGGAGCACTGCAGAGTTTGACACATGTCCCACCCCATTTACTTTGATATCCTAGAGAAAGTAGTCTTACATCTTTCTTCCTGGCCTAGCATCCCGTATCCCTGTCCAGAGGGTACACAGATATCTATGGAACCTCAGAGGGCATGGGACTCACCCGAGGACATGTACACATGTACACAATCAGATCTCCATACAGACAGGCACAGATATAGTCTCTCTCACACACATACCCCACTCAAAGTCATTATTTACTGCCATGCCCCTCACAATCACCCACACGTATACTGAATCACATTCCCACAGAAACAGGCACAAGTGCACAGTGCTACATGAAGAGACTCAAAATACTCTGTGGCCCAATCCTTTTCTCTCTCCACTTCCCAGAAAACCCTGGGGTTCCAGAATCTGCTCTTCTATAAAGTAAGGATTTGGCTCTAGGTCTGCCCACTTCGGTGACTCCAGCCTCCAGAAGGCGGAGGGAGACTAACCCTTGAGATATCAATTTGCAGGCATCCCCCCAGAAGCCCCATATGTTTGATGGGCCCCAATGGAGAGCTGGCTAATCTTGTTAAAAGAGATTCAAGATCTAAAGAAGATACAGATTGGCCTCAATATGAGGTATCAGTGTCCCCATGCCCTACCCCACAGTGTGTGGCCGTTGTCTCCTTGAAGTGGAAGAGCAGGGACCAGAGGATGCAGAAGAGGAAGGCGACAAGTGGACAGCAGACCGTGACCAGGGCCACCAGGGTGAAGCGGAGCCGTACCACGGTCCCATCCCGGTCCAGTGGCAGTGGGACCTGGTACATCTTGTCAGACCTGGGGATGGAGTGGCATGCTGTCAGGGCCCCAGGCAGCAAGGCTGGGACTCAGTGATGAAGTCAGCCTTTGTGCTCAGTCCTAAACTCAGCTGTATGCTATGGGGTGGGGAGTCTGAGGAAGAAGTCACCTAAACCTGGATAGCTCCTGCCCTGGATGAGGAAAACTGACTTAGAATCCCAAGACAACATTCCACCTCAATTTCAGAGGGAAGACAATGAACCAAATCTGTGCTAGGATGAAGCTTGAATGGATTGGGAGAGCTTCTTCTCACTCCTCGCTACCTAGCTTGACAGGCCTAGGACTACAGGAGCTGCTTTAACTAGTCTCTCCTTATTTCAAGAACCAACCCAAAGCCGACATGGTGGCTCACTCCTGTAATCCCGGCACTTTGGGAGGCTGAGGTGGGTGAATCACCTGAAGTCAGGAATTGGAGACCAGCCTGGCCAACATGGTGAAATCCCATCTCTACTAAAAATATAAAAATTAGCTGTGTGTGGTGGCAGGTGCCTGTAATCTCAGCTACTTGGGAGGCCGAGGCAGGAGAATCACTTGAACCCAGGAGACTGAGGGTACAGTGAGTCGAGATTGCACCATTGCACTCCAGCCTGGGCAACAAGAGTGAAACTCTGTATCAAAAAAAAAAAAAAAAAAAAAAAAAACCAACCCTAAAACCTACCAGTGGATGAAACAGCCCATCTCCTCCCCCAGGCCTTTGAGCCTCAGGCCCAGCCTCCAGCCTGCAGGGCCTCTCAACAGCTTTTATTGCTTCCCCACTGGCCCGGGGCTCTCCTGCACCTTCAGTCCCTTCCCAGGCTCTGTGTGCTCTGGATGCCTACACCACAGTCCACAGCAGCAGGGATTCCATGGAAGCTGACAGAACCCTGAGCCCCCTGCTTGTCCCAGCCTGCTCCCTCACGTGCCCTGAGGGTGAAAGGCTTTGCAGAATCAGGTCTGGTGCTAGCCTGGGCTTGCTGTTTGCTGGAGAGAGCTGCTTGGTCAGCTTCTGGAGGCTTCCCAGTGCCCAGTGGGCTCTCCACCACCCTCCTGTGAACAGATGAGAGTTCCTGAGGACTGTGATTTCTCCCTTAGATAAGGGTAGCTATGGTCAGGAACTATAATAACTAAGTATATACCAACAATCCTAGCCCAGATCCCCACAGTGTACAAAAGAGAAAGTTGGGGTAGGAATCTGCTCAGGATCACAGAGCAAACAGATACATATGTGACCTAGAAGAGTTAACACACTGCAACTCTGGCCTTCCTTGACTCCTTCCTCTCTGGATCAGAGTTCAAGACAGAAAGGTCAGGTTAGGACTGGAGTGAGAGAAGCATAAGAGGCACCTGTTCACAGGAGGTAAAAAAAAGGAAAAACCAAATTCTACATAGATAAGCCAATTAGCCCTATTCTTATTGTAAAGATAGAGAAATCAAGACACTCAGTGAGAGAAAGGCTCTTCCTCAAAGCCCTATGCTGAGCTGGAGGGAAAGACATACCTGGAACGTTGGCTAATTGTTGCTAAGCTAGGGCTGGCTCCAGACACATAAAGAACATGCCCTTCTGGGCGCAAAGGCCTTGTCAAATCAAGTCCCAACTCTTCCTCGCCCCTCCCACAGGACTCTCCCCTTTAGTTCCACCCTTTTCTCAGTTAGCTTGGCATCTTGGCATTCCAGAACATGCCAGGTGGCTACGCCTCTACATTCTCACCCATTTCCTTCCAGCTGCCAGGCCTGATCAGGCAGCCTGCTCCAATTGCTCAAGTTCCTCTCTCCCTTTTTGGGGTATCAGGGATCTCTCCAGGGAGCTGGTGACCCTCCCAGAAAAAAAAAAAAAAAAACACACCTTCCCTGGATCATCCCTAAATAAACTCTTAAGTCTCTTAAGGCTCCAGATGGGGAACATCTTCCTCACTCAGCCCAAACCCAGACTCTGCAGTTGCAGTAGCACTAGTCTTCCCTCCCAACACCCTGCCCTGAAGCCTGCAGCTCTAGATCCCTCAGGAACCACTAGGATTCCCAAACTGAAGATGAGATCTTCAGGGAATGAAGAGGCACTGCCTAAATCAGGGGTTGATGAGGAGGTTCAAAGGACAGTCTGTTCCAATTCTTGGAGGTATGCCTGGCCTCCCATTTAGCTATGTGACCCTGGGCAAGCCATTTAACCATTCAGGATTTGTTTCCACAGTTCTGCAACATGAGAATCACATGTTTAGATTACTTCTAAGGTCCTTTCAACTTGGTCATTCTACTCCACACCTCAGGGTGGAGCTGAAGGGCAGTTGTTCAGCCTGCAGACAGCTCTACCTTCCTCACAGGTACTACTTAGCTGAAAATTGCTTTCTTTGGAGCTACCTAATCTCCAAAGTCCCTAGAGATCCTCTCAGCCTCGAGTCTGAACCCACATTTACTAAGCGCCTACGGAATACTAGGCCCCCTGCTATGTACTTGATATACATTGTCCCTTTTAATCCTCACCGTAATTCTATGAAGTAGGTGCCACAGCCTGTATATTTCCGTTTTACAGATGAGGAAACTGAGGCTCGGGGAGGTTCAAAACACTCAAGGCCAAGGCTAATAAATGGCAGAGCTGCCATTCAAAATTAGTCTATAGGGTTCCCACTCCCGGGGTCCCCATCTTCCCCACCTAGGACTCCTGACTAGGAGGCCCCGCGGAATAAAGAGAGAGAAACCCCTGCACACCCGGCCCCAGGCTGGCGAGGGAGAAGAAGGGGGCCATTTCGGCCAAGTCCGGACAGCAGCAGTTCTCGTGAAACAGTGTGTAAGATAGGAGGGCAGGCACCAGGACTCCCAGAGCATGGGGCCCAGCCCTGCAGAGGCCGGACCGCGCGGCCAAGCTCCCCCGAGTGGGGCTACCCGGAGGCCCAGCACACCCACGCCCATACTCACCGAGGCGGTGGTGGCGAGATTGCCGTCAGAACCCGGGGGCCCGGGAGGGCCGGGGTCCAGGGCTGCCTCCGCGGGCTGGTCAGAGCGCAAACGGCGGGGGCGGGGCCGGCGCTCTCGGGGCGGAACTTAGAGAGGAAACTGCGCCCAGATCCTCCGCTGGCTCCTCCCCGCTTCAGGAGACCCCGACCCCCGGCTCTCCCCCTAAATCTGGCGTGTCCTCCAGCCATGCTCTACAGCCCAGGTCTGCCCCCAATCATCTCGGCTGCATGAGGGCAGCAGGAAGGGCTCTGGACACCTGGGTTTAGCATGTTGGATAGGCCACTTTGTCGCCTTACCTCTCAGCTGCGTTCCATCACCTGTTGAAAGAACACAAAATTAATTCAAAAGGGGCCCGATTTCTCTTTCTCATCCGCCCGTCTCTCCCGCCCTGCACCTCAGTTCTAACCGAATTATCCAGCCTCGCCCTTGTAAAACATTAAGCCAGTTTCCTCCCAGCCTCGGCGCCCTTCCCCTAGACTGCTTGCCAGGACGGCTGGGGACATTTCAGCAATGGGAAGGGCACCTATGCAGGCAGTGAGACCCGATGAGGCCCATCCCAAAAACTGTGACCTAGTGCTGTTCCCGCCTTCGATCAGGAGAGGGCGCCCTGTCTGTTCCACATAAAGCAGAAAGAGGATCTCCAGCCACCAGCCTTGGGTCTCCACACAATGAGAGGATTGATTTCCAAAAACCAGCTGCCAGAGTTCCCTCCGTACCCTGACCCTGACTGACTCATAAAACAACTAAAGGGGGACCCCTGGTTCCCTTCGCAAAGACAATCCTACCTCAACAGGGAAGGAGAGTGAAGGGACCAAGAATCCCTCTGTAGGCACACTGTGGGGTTGTCGGAGCACCTGCAGCAGGTGGAGGTCCTCTAAGCTAGCCATAGCTACCATCGCACTTTCCCACTTTAATCCTCACAGCAGTAACATATTCTCAGCACCCAGTATGTCCCAGGCACTGTTACTTTTTATGTTACCTCATTTATTTCATCCTCATAAAAACCCTGCAAGGTAGATACTTTTATTTATTTATTTATTCATTTATTGAGACGGAGTCTTGCTCTGTCACCCTGGCTGGAGTGCAGTGCTGTGATCTCGGCTCACAGAGTTCATGCAATTCTCCTGTCTCAGTCTCCTGAGTAGCTGGGACTACAGGCGCATGCCACCATGCCTGGATAATTTTTATATTTGTAGTACAAACAGGGTTTAACCATCTTGGTCAGTCTGGTCTTGAATTCGGTGATCCACCCACCTCTGCCTCCCAAAGTGCTGGCATTACAGGCATGAGCCACCACACACCCACCAGTAGATACTATTAATATCCTCATTTACCAATGGAAAACAGGGAAACTAAGTTACCTACTTACACAGATAATAAATGTCAGAACCAGGACTCAAGTCTTGTTCCTGAAATAATTCCCATAATCCACTATATGCTGTTAATGCCACTTAGCATTTGTTGATTAATTTGCCAGAGCTCTTTTTCATGCATTCACTTTTGTTCATTCACCCAGCCTAGGCCCTCTGTGATAGGCCTCAGGTGAAGTAATGATGGAGGACCCAGAGATACCTCAGTTGCACTCTGAGGGGCTCTGAAGTCTGGAGAGAGTGTGTACTCAGTGTGTGTCTTATTCTAAAAATGATTTTTCTTGAATTTGAATTCTCCCCTATCCTGCTCTTTAAGGTCCAGGGCAAATGGATTAGCAAAACTTTGCAAAAAGAACCACTTCCCTCTAATTTTGGCAACTAGATTCAGGTTTTCTGCTTTGGGGCTTCATGTCATCCTCTTTGTCTAGCTCCAAACCAGGGGTGTCTGCTCTTGGCCATTGTTCCCTATCTTAACACTTTGTCTGTTCTCTTGGCCTTAAGTACCATTCCCTGAGGCTGGGTCCCCCTCCCTGCCTCTAGACCACCCCCAATGCCCAAACCTTGAGGTGCTCTAATTATTTAGACTAATTCTTTAATTCTGTAGTCCCAGCTATTCGGGAGGCTGAGAGAGGGGAATTGTTTGAACCCAGGCAGTAGAGGTTGCAGTGAGCCGACACTGCACCACTGTACTCCAGCTGGGCGACAGAGCAAGACTCCGTCTCAAAAAATAATAATAATAATAATAAAATAAAAATAAAAAATACAAAAATAAAAAGAAAGAAAATATGTGTTGGATTGATTTAATGGAACTGGGTTTTGAAGAATGGGCAGTATTGAGACAGGTAAGCTGAGATTGAGGAATTCCTAGAAAGGGGACAGAGTGAGCATGGCTAGGGTAGGTATAGAGGCAGGGACATAGACTGCTAAAGACATCCAGCTTCAGACCAAACTCTGCCACTGCCTCCTGGGAAGCTTCAGGAAAATCACTGCTTTTCCTGGGTTGAGGAGGAATTATTCTTGTTCTTCTCAAAGATCTTTTTCATGACCAAGACATCCTTCCTGGATGGTTTTAAACCACCCACCCCCAGCTCACTCATCTTGCTCTAGCACCACTCTGACTCAAATAGCAGTTAAATCTTCCCCTGTTCATCTGCTTGTTTCTCCGTTCATCTAGCCTGGAATGTTCTCTCTTCCTGTCTCCATCTCAGGAAACTATCCTTCCTGTAAAGGTATTTATTAGCATGACACTTTGGTAAGTTAAGAATGCATGTGGCTGGCTGGGCACGGTGGCTTATCTTGTAATCCCAGCACTTTGGGAGGCCAAAGTGGGCAGATCACAAGGTCAGGAGTTCGAGATCAGCCTGGCCAACATGGTGAAACCTCGTCTCTACTAAAAAATACAAAAACTAGCTAGGCGTGGTGGTGGGCGCCTGTAGTCTGAGCTGCTAGGGAGGCTGAGGCAGGCGAATTGCTTGAACCCAGGAGGTGGAGGTTGCAGTTAGCCAAGATGGCACCACTACACTCCAGCCTGGGCGATACAGCAAGACTCTGTCTCAAAAAAAGAAAAAAAAGAATGCACGTGGTAATTGCTAGGGAGATCACTAAAATAACACTAATGGAAAAACAGAATTTAACTTTCAAACTGGTATAGCAGGAAAAATGGGCCGGGTGAGGTGGCTCACACCTGTAATTCCAGAACTTTGGGCGGCTGAGGTGGGTGGATCACCTGAGGTCTGGAGTTTGAGACCAGCCTGGCCAACATGATAAAACCTTGTCTCTACTAAAAATGCAAAAGTTAGCCAGGTGTGGTAGCACACATCTGTAGTCCCAGCTACCAGGAAGGCTGAGGCACAAGAACTGCTTGAACCCAGGAGGCGGAGGCTGCAATGAGTCGAGATCACGACACTGCACCCTAGCCTGGGCGACAAGAGCGAGACTCCATCTCAAAAAAAAAAAAAAATCTGAATATACCAGTAAATTCATTAAATGCATTAGGCTAAATGCTCTAGTTAAAAGCCAAAGGTATTCTCACAGGAATTCTAAAAATCCAATTAAATGGATTTACAAACCTCACCCTTCCTTACTAAGTCATAGGAAAAGAAGGGAATCAACATTTACTGAATGCTTACTATGGGCCAATCCTGCGCCCAGTCCTTTGCAAATTCCATTAACTTTTTGATCTTCACAACCACTTTACAAAATACAAAGTATTGGCTGGACGTAGTGGCTCACATCTGTAATCCCAGCACTTTAGGAGGCTGAGGCAGACAGATCACTTAATGTCAGGAGTTCAAGACCAGCCTGGCCAACACGGTGAAAACCCATCTCTACTAAAACCACAAAAATTAGCCAGGCATAGTGGCAGAAACCTGTAATCCCAGCTACTTGGGAGGCTGAGGAAGGAGAATTGCTTGATCCCGGGAGGCAGAGGTTGCAGTGAGCCAAGAATGCACCACTGCACTCCAGCCTGGGTGACAGAGTGAGACTCCATCTCAAACAAAACAAAACAAAACAAAACAAAATACAAAGTATTGTGCCCATGTCATAGACAAGGAATTGGGGCACAGAAGAGTTAAATAACTTAGGCAAGATATAAAAAGTAGCAGATCTACAACTTGAACTTAGCTCTGACTCCAACTCTGCTGCTCCTCTGGAAGGAAGTCTCATCCTTCCATGATTCTGCAGTCCTTACAGGTCTGTCTCCCCACTAAGCACCAATCCTTCACAGCTGCATACAGTGAGTTCTCAGGTCATGTGTACGAGACTGGGGCTCCTAGGACAAAGCTGGACTTTCCTTAGCTCTGTCTTTCTTGGCCAGGATAGTGTTGAGCTGTGGACATCTACGGGCTCATGATGTCCAGGACAAGGCTTGGCTCCAAAAGGGTTTGTAAGCATGCACTGAACTCCTTGTCTTTAGAATGGAAGAAGGAAGATGATGATACCCCAAAGAAGTGTCATCAGAATTTAGACAGAGTAGGAGTGGGTGGGAAGGAATGCCGGGCTTCACAAAGATGTCCTTCCCCAGCCAGGAATCCTGGGAATGATGAACCATGGGCCACTTGCCTACCAAAGTACCCAAGAACACATCTTTAGAAATCACCAAAGTTTCCGGGCGCGGTGGCTCACACCTGTAATCCCAACACTTTGGGAGGCCAAGGCAGGTGAATCACCTGAACTCAGGAGTTTGAGACCAGCCTGGCCAACACAATGAAACCCCATCTCTACTAAAAATACAAAAAATTAGCTGGGTGTGGTGGCATGCACCTGTAGTCTCAGCTTCTCAGGAGGCTGAGGCAGGAGAATCACCTGAACCTGGTAGGTGGAGGTGGCAGTGAGCTGAGATCATGCCTGGGCGACGGAACGAGACTCCATCTCAAAAAAAAAAAAAAAAAAAGAAATCACCAAAGTTACAGGAAATTCTTCCCTGGAGCATTCCTCATCCAGTACGTATTCCTCCAGTCTTTCCACAAGTATGCACTATTTTCCTGCACACCTACTTGTACTTTGGACTGAATGTACTCACTTGCTCACTCATTCATTTCTTTCAGAACCATTTTATAGTGAAAAAAAGAAGAAGAAAGAAAGAAAAGGAAAGAAATAAAAGAAAAGAAGACATTTCTGAGTCCTCTTTTAGTGTCAGAATCCATGTCTTAGAATATTCAGAATGGGAAAATGGGAACTCAACATTTTTTATTTTTTTAAGAGACAGGGTCTCACTATGTTGCCCAGGCTGGAGTGCAGTGGCTATTCACAGGCGTGATCCCACTACTGATCAGCATGGGAGTTTTGACCTGCTCCATTTCCGACCTGGGCAGGTTCACCCCTCCTTAGGCAACCTAGTAGTCCCCTGCTCCCGGGAGGTCACCATATTGATGCCGAACTTAGTGTGAACACCTGATCGGCATAGCGCACTACAGCCCAGAACTCCTGGGCTCAAGCAATCCTCCCACCTCAGCCTTCCGAGTAGCTGGACTACAAGCACGCACCACTGCATCCAGCAAAATTTTTTTTTTTATTTATTTATTTTGAAACAGAGTCTCCCTCAGTCACCCAGGGTGAGGCTGGAGTGCCGTGGTGCAATCTCAGCTTAATGCAACCTCCACCTCCTGGGTTCAAGCAAGTCTCCTGCCTCAGCCTCCCTAGCAGCTGGTGGGGCTAGAGCTACAGGCATGTGCCACTACACCTGGCTAATTTTTGTATTTTTCGTAGAGATGGGTTTTGCCATGTTGGCCAAGCTGGTCTTGAACTCCTGATCTCCAGTGATCTGCCCATCTCAGTCTCCCAAAGTGCTGGGATTACAGGGCTCAGCCACCGTACCTGGCAACATTTTTTTTTTTTTTTTTTTTTTGAGACAGAGTCTTGTTCTGTTGCCCAGGCTGGAGTGCAATAGCATGATCTCGACTCACCGCAACCTCCACCTCCCAGGTTCAAGGGATCCTCCTGCCTCAGCCTCCCAAGTAGCTAGGACTACAGGCGCCTGCCACCACACCCAGCTAATTTTTGTATTTTTAGTAGAGCTGGGGTTTCACCATATTGGCCAGGCTGGCCTGGAACTCCTGACCTTGTGATCCACATGCCTCGGCCTCCCAAAGTGCTGGGATTACAGGCGTGAGCCACTGCGCCTGGCCCCTGGCAACATTTTTAAATAATGCAAACAATATCATTTATTGAGGCCTTATGTGTGCCTGGTACTATGCTAAGTGCTTTACATGTATTCTCTCATTTAATTCTCACTATAACCCTGTGAAGCAAATACGGTTGTTATCCCCATTTTATACAAAAGAAAATTGAGAGGGGTTAGGAAATTGGCCTTTTTTTTTTTTTCTTTTTTTGAGACAGAGTTTCACTCTTGTTTCCCAGGCTGGAGTGCAATAGTGCAATCTCAGCTCACTGCAACCTCCATCTCCCGGGTTCAAGAGATTCTCCTGCTTCAGCCTCCCAAATAGCTGGGATTACAGGCATGTGCCACTATGCCTGGCTAATTTTGTATTTTTAGTAGAGACAGCGTTTCACCACGTTGGTCAGGCTGGTTTAGAACTCCTGACCTCAGGTGATCCAACTGCCTCAATCTCCCAAAGTGCTGGGATAGGTGTGGGCCACTACACCTGGCCAGAAATTTGCCCAAATTTCTTAATTAAATTTAATTAATACAATTGAATTAGAGTAAATCTGCATCTGGATTTAAACCAGGTGGCTGATTCAAAGTCCAACACTTCTACTATTATTCCCCAACTGAAGAAAATAATTCACTCATTCATGCATCAAATATCTAATGTATACCTACCGTGTACCTTACCTTAGGGACACCAAAATAAGTCAGTCAGTAGAGGTGCGTCTTAAAAATAACTGGGTTTGAAGATTAAAGAGCAAGAAATCAAAGGTTCTGGAGGGCAGTGATGAAGCTACTGTAACTATCCAGGGAGAGTTAACGACTTTCTAAAGTCTAGCAAAGGCAAGGGAGAGTGGTTGTAAAGGAGAGGTGTTTTGAATGGAGGAGTTGGGGAAAGGTGGCTGCAGTCAGATGTTCAAAGTAACTTTACTATTTGGCCAACCATATACTGATTTTTTTCTTCCTTCAAGTATCTACTGAGCACCTACAATGTACCATGTTTCTTACACCCACTATCTTATTCCATCTTTACAGCGCCCCCTCTTTTTTTCCCAGATGGGGTCTCCTATTGCCCAGGGGGAGTGGAATGGCTGTAGTCACTGCTCACTGCAGGTCTAACCTCTTGGGCTCAAATGATCCTCCTAGCTCAGCCTCCCAAGTAGTTGGGACTACAGATGTGTGCCACCGCATCTGGCCTTAGCTAATATTTTGTGTAGGTGGGGACTCACTATGTTGGCCAAGCTGGTCTCAAACTCCTGGGTTCATGTGATCCTCCTACCTTGGACTCCCAAGTGCTAGGATTACAGGCGTGAGCTACCACTCCCAAACTTCCATTTTTTAAACAAACAAATCAGTTATCTCGAATCCCTTGCCATCATCTTAAACCCAGAGGGATTTAAACTCATTTACATGTTGGGTAAAGCCCATTTCAATTTTGCATTGATGTTCCACAAAGAGATGGTGATGGAGGTTGTTGTTGTTTGAGATTGCTCTGGAGTCCAGTGGCAGGATCTCTGCTCACTGCAACCTCCACCTCCTGGGTTCAAGTGATTCTTGTGCTTCAGTACCCGAGTAGCTGGGATTATAGGTGCCAACCATCATGCCTGGCTAATTTTTTATTTTTATTTATTTATTATTATTTTTTAAAGACGAAGTCTCACCATGTTGGTCAGGCTGGTCTTGAACTCCCGACCTCAGGTGATCCACCTGCCTTGGCCTCCAAAATGCTTGGATTACAGGCATGAGCCACCATGCCCGGCCTAATTTTTTATTTTTAGTAGAGATGAAGTTTCACCTTGTTGGCCAGGCAGGTCTCAAACTCCGGGCCTCAAGTGATCTGCCCTCCTCGGCCTCTCAAAGTGCTGTGATTACAGGCGTGTGCCACCAGCCCAGCCAGTATACACTTTGCTTTCTGAGCACAGCTCCTGCTATGAGGCTCAGTCAATAAAGAGGTCTAGTTTCTAGGAAATGCCCACCTACCTTTCACTCTTGTAATATTAGGCTTCTGCTCTGGGCTAGGCCCCAGGAAGACTCCAAGAACCCAAGGCACAGAAAATCGGAGAGTAAATAATAGGATACAACGTGACAAGGCTATAACAGAGGCCTGCCCGAGCATTAGCTCAACTCGCTGGGAAAGCTCGGCAGATGTACCGAGAAGACCCATCCTTTAGGAATACGTAGGAGTTCGGCTGGGTGCAGTAGCTCATGCCTGAAATCCCAGCACTGTGGGAGGCCGAGGTGGGGGAGTGGGGGAAGGATCACCTGAAATCAGGAGTTTGAGACCAACCTGACCAGTACGGTGAAATCCCGTATCTACTAAAAATACAAAAATTCGCTGGGTCCCATCTCGGGGGAAAAAAAAAAAAAAAAAAAAGTTCACCGGGCGAGGTGGCTCATGCCTATAATCCCAGCACTTTGGGAGACCGAGGCGAGGGATCACTTGCGGTAAGGACTTCGAGACCAGCCTGACCAACAGGGTGAAATCCAGTCTCTACTAAAAATACAAAAATTAACTGGGCCTAGCGGGTGCCTGTAATCCCAACTATTCGTGAGGCTGAGGTTGGAGAATTGCTGGAACCCGGGAGGCACAGGTTGCAGTGAGCCGAGGTGGCACCACTGCACTCCAGCATGGGCGACAAAGCGACACTTCATCTCAAAAGGAAAAAAAAAAAAAGAAGTAGGGGGTTCTCCCGTGCAGCTGGGAAAGACGTTCCAACAATACTCATTTGTTCTAGGCCCCTTTGGTGGGCCATTCCCTTAGGGCATCTCTAATGCTCCTAATGTCTGTCCTAGGAATTCGGAGAGGGAAAGAATGTGCTGGGGCAGGCATGGGTCAGGAGAGAATAGGGTCAGGATCTAGGCCTCTGAAGCAGCCTCAGGCAAACTCTTTGGACAGACAGACGTCCCAGGAGGGTCCTCAAACTCCGCACGTGGTCTGACTAGGAAGTGCGGGCAGAGAAACGAGAAAGCCTTCCCAGCAGCGCCCGCGGACCGGGGCAAGGAAATGGTCGAACAGTTATCGTGCCATTCTGAGGCCGTCCCTCTCATAGGCCCAAGCTCCCGCAGCCCGAGTCTCAGCGCTCCAGGGCAGGGGGCGGAGTCTCTATGTTGCGTCACCACTCTTCCCCACATCCCGCCGGACCTTCCCAATCTAGCCATTCACAAGCCCACTTAGAGAGGCCCTCTGTGACGTCACGACTCACCCGTCAACCGCGGCGGCGAAGGGGCGGGACCCCACGGCCCTCTTACCGCTCCTCCCCTAAACCGCCCCTAACTCCTTGTGCCCCTCCCGTTCCCTCTCGCCCCGTCCACCCCGAACACCGCCCTCACGTTCGGATTCAAAAGACGCGTTGCCCAATGAATAACAGGGCCGACCCAGAGTGGCGGCCACGTCCACCAATGCGCGGACGGCGAGGGCGGAGCGCCTGCAGCGAGCCTCTGACGCCAGGCGGCGTGTGACGCAGTAGGGCCGTCTGCGCGCTGCGCCCGAAGCGGCAGTTGGTAGCCGTGTTGGTAGCGGCGGCGGCGACGGTTTCTTGGGGGCCGCGCGCTGCTCTCTGAGCAGCCGGTGGCGGACGGGCCCGGGCCCAGATTCCTGACATTTTCCCTCCTCCACCGAACCGCGGTAAGTCGGGAGACCGGGATGCCGCGGCCGAGACCGGCAGGCTCCTCCTCCCTTCCGGGCGGGCGGACGCGCTTGGCGTCCCAGGGCCTCTCCGCGCCGAAGTATCGCAGCGCGGCGCGCACCTTCTGGCCTGAGAGAGGGGCGGGGCCCAGGATCCTGCGTCTCGGGGGTCCGGCTCTGGAGGCCCTGGGAGGGAATGGACATCGGTGGGATCTAGGCCTGGGGGTCTCCAGTTGCAGCCCCATCTGTCTGGTTGTACTGATTCATTCGTTCGGCGGTGTTAGGACCCCACGGTGGGCTGGACTTTACGGAGTCAGCGCCTTAAGACTCTGAATATGAGCTGCCCCGCTCTTCCTTGACCGTCATGTGGGGATGGGCTTTCTTTGCTTTGGCTTCACCTTAAGGGAAATGGGCATCTCGAGGATTAGGGTGAGTCCGAAGTTTGTTAGATTTTTAAGCTAATATTTGAGAATAGGAGTCGGCTTGGTGGAGTAGAAGGTTCTTTTCTGTTTTTCCACGTGTTCCGTGTAAAGCCAGATGAGTAGAAAAATGGAGTTTCTGGATTACTATAGCCATAAAGAACTTAGAAGTTGTTTAAGTCAATCCTCCTACCTTATATCACAGTTCTATCGATGGGGAAACCGAGGTCCGGAGTAACAGGCAGGATTAGCCAATGCCAGATCTCTGACAGTCTAAAAATTTTTCTACTTGGATGTTTCAGTCTCCCATTATTAAGAATTACCTCTAGGAAGTCGGTGCGGCATGGATGGATGTTAGGTAGCTAGACGTAGTTGGAATCTTCATAGCGTTTTCCATTTAGTTGCTACCAGCTCTGTTTACGGAAGGTGGAAGCTTCGTTAGTAGTATCCTAACCTAGACCTTGAGAACTAAACTTAGAAGATGGTTAAAGAATGTCAGTGATGTTATGTATTGGAAACAAATCGATAAAACTACAAGCCATTGTTGGCCTTTCTAAATCTGAATTTTTTGACTTGTGTCAGCTGCTGAGGACTCGCAGTCAGTGATTTATAACAGTACTGGAATAGAAAGCAGAAAATACTGACAAGACTTAGAAAACTAAGCAGGAGTCCGTTTGTAGTAGTTGTATCTTGGAACTCATGGCTCCGTTCAGATACAGAATTCACAGTAAAGTATTATAGTAGAATAAGGTGAGGAAGTAAAACTCCATTTTGAAGGAAGAAGCTATCAGAATGAAGGAGAGAGGGAGGGAGGGAGGGAGAAAGGAAGGGCGGAAAGGAAAAGAGCAGTGATCATTCCCTGTGACAGTCTTAAAATTCAGAAAGAAGCTCTAGTTAACTGGGTTACAGAATGTTTACCTCGTGGAGGAAGTTAGGGTATTTAAAAACCAAAACTAGAGATTGGACAGGCCAGAGGTACTGGGAAGGCCGGGTGCGGTGGCGCATGCCTGTAATTCCAGCACTTTGGGAGGCGGAGGTGGTCGGATCACGAGATCAGGAGTTCCAGACCAGCCTGACCACCATGGTGAAACCCCATCTCTACTAAAAATACAAAAATTAGCCCGATGTGGTGGTGCATGCCTGTAATCCCAGCTACTCAGGAGGCTGAGGCAGGAGAATCGCTTGAACCTAGGAGGCGGAGGTTGCAGTGACCCAAGATCCCGCCACTGCACTCAAGCCTGGGTGACTGACAGAGCAAGACTCTGTCTCCAAAAAAAAAAAAAAAGGGTACTGGGAAATACTTGGGTAAAATTATTGTTTTTGGCTTCTCAGATTTGATGAAATTGAATTAGTTGACACTTTGTTCTGTTCACATCAGTAAGGTTGTCACTTTGCTTTTGTTTAGATAACAAAGCATAAACTCAAAACTAGTAGTGCAGGGGAGAACCGTAGTCTAAACAGTAAAGCGTGAACAGGGTATGTTTTCTGTGACATTTTCTCAGTTCAAGCATCTTCTTGTGGGAAGCTTTTCTTTTTTCTTTTTCAAAGATGAGGTTTCACCATGATGGCCAGGCTGGTCTTGAACTCCTGACCTCAGGTGATCCACCCACCTCGGCCTCCCAAAGTGCTAGGATTACAGGCGTGAGCCACCACGCCTGGCCCTGGGAAGCTTTTCTTGGCATTCTCTCCTCTGCAAGCTTCCATAACACCTATTTGATACTTCTGTTTATAGCACATATCATTTCTATTTTAGCTGTTTTTTTATTAGGCTGGTAAAATATTTTTGTCTTTGTAGTCCAGTTGCCTGCCACATAGTAGGCCCTCAGTAAGTGTGTTTACTTGAATGAATAGACAAATATGGAGGAGTTATACCTAGCAGTAGTCAATAGAGAGGTCTGTTTATATGTTATGTGATAGTCTGCTGTTTATATGTTATGTAATACTTTGGTAACTGACTATTTATTTAATGAGATAGGGTCTCACTCTATCACCCAGGCTGAAGTGTAGTGGTACAGTCTTTCAGTTCACAGCAGCCTTCACCTGCTGGGCTCAAGCAGTCCTCCCACCTCTGCCTCCAAAGTAGCTGGGACCACACCTGTGCACTGCCATACACAGCTAATTTTTTTTTTTTTTTTAGGGGGTAGAGACAGGGTTTTGCTATGTTGCCCAGGCTAGTCTTGAACTCCTGGGCACAAGCCATCCACCCACCTCAGCCTCCCAAAGTGTTGGGATTACAGGCATGAGCCACTGTGCCCAGCCAGTACCTGTCTTTATGTCTACTGCATCTTAGATAAATGAGAGCAAGTAGAATTTTTAGGGAACCAAATTTACAACTTTGAAAAAATTAGCCATTTTTTGGTGTAATATGATTTATGTGGTGGTAGTTAACCTAGAAAGTAAAGGATGATGGTACTAATGTTTAATTTCCAATAAAGAGACTATATGTAGTTGTGCAATTTGTTGAACAGTTAGGGGACTAAAAAATTCAGAGATTTAATGATAAGTATTGGCCGAGCGTGGTGACTCACTCCCAGCACTTTGGAAGGTCGAGGCAGGTGGATTGCTTGAGCCCAGAAATTCAAGATTAGCCTGGGCAACAAAGGGAAACCCTGTCTCTACAAAAAATACAAACATTAGCCAGACATGGTGGTGTGCACCTGAGCTCCCAGCTACTCAGGAGACTGAGATCAGAGAATCACCAGAGCCTGGGAAATTGAGGCTGCATTGCCATGATTGCACCACTGCATTCCAGCCTGGGCAACCAAGTGAGACCCTGTCTCAAAGGAAAAACGAAAGAATAAGTTTTAGAGGCAAGGTAGGTGAAACATTTCCTGAGAACTTGGTGCATTCTTTGTGTTTGAAATTGACCCTAAGTATTTGGCACAGTATAGCTCTAGAGAAAGGTTTCTCAGCTTTGGTACTTTTGACATTTTGGGCCAGATAATTATTGTGGGGGCTCTGTTGTATATTGTAGGATGTTTAGCAACATCCCCAGCCTCTATCCATTAGATACCCATAACACTTCCTTTGTAGGTTGTAACAATCAGGAATGTCTCAAGAAATTGTCATCATTGCCCTTGATTGAGACTACTACTGTAGTGAAAACATTTCAAATATATTATTAAAAATCATACTTGGCTTCACATTTGCTTGCATTGCATTTTTTTTTTTTTTTTTTTTGAGACAAGAGTCTCGCTGTGTTGCCCGGCGCCAGGCTGGAGTGCAGTGGTGCAATCTCCACCTCATAGGTTCAAGCAGTTCTCCTGCCTCAGCCTCCTGAGTACCTGGGACTGCAGGCACGCGCCACCACACCCAGCTAATTTTTGTATTTTTTTAGTAGAGACAGGGTTTCACCATGTTGGCCAGGCTGTTCTCGAACTCCTGACCTCGTGATCCGCCCGCCTCGGCCTCCCAAAGTGCTGGGATTACAGGCATGAGCCACTGCGCTAGGCCTCATTTTTTTAATTTGAGACAGAATCTTGCTCTGTTACCCAGGATGGAGTGCAGTTTCTTTATTGATCTTGGCTTATTGAAACCTCTGCCTCCTGAGCTAAAGCAATTCTCCTGCCTCAGCCTCCCAAGTAGCTAAAGCTACAGGTCTCACGCCACCACACTTGGCTAATTTTTTTTTTTTTTTTTGTATTTTTAGTAGAGATGGGGTTTCACCATATTGATCAGGCTCGTCTTGAACTCCTTACCTCGTGAGCCACCTTGCCTGGCCTGCATTTTGTTAAAATAAATAATTGGTGAAAAACCTTTAAATATTTGGGTGGAGGGGTGGGGAATGGAGTTTCACTCTTGTTTTCCATGCTGGAGTGCAGTGGTGTGATCTCGGCTCACTGCAACCTCCACCTCCTGGGTTCAAGCAATTCTCCTGCCTCAGCCTCCCAAGTTGATGGGATTACAGGCACGTGCCACCACATCCAACTAATTTTGTATTTTTAGTAGAGACAGGGTTTCACCGTGTTGGCCAGGCTGTTCTCGAACTCCTGACCTCAAACAGTTCACCTGCTTCAGCCTCTCAAAGTGCTGGGATTGCAGGCGTGAGCCACCATGTCCAGCCATAATTGCCGTATTGAAGAGTTTGTATTTAATTCAGTGTAATTGGAAACGCTTGCAGTTTTTTATTTAGTAAGGAAAGAAAAAAATTTCTTTTTTGAGATGGAGTGTCACTCTGTTGCCACACTGGAGTGCAGTGGCCCAGTCTCGCTGCAACCTGTGCCTCCCAGCTTCAAGTGATTCCCCTGTCTCAGCCTCCTGAGTAGCTGGGACTACGAAAAATTCTTAATATAGAGGTAGCTCGCGCCCGGCTGAGTGACAGAGAATTTTAAACACAGATGTCTCACATCAAAGCTAATATATTCTTTTCACTCTAAAATGATTAGGGTGGCTGGACACGGTGGCTCATGTCTGTAATTCCAGAGCTTTGGGAGGCCAAGGTTACAGAATATATCATTCATGTATAATCTTTATATTATAAAGTATATTTATAAAGAAATAAATTTCGGCTGAGCATGGTGGCTCACACTTGAAATCCCAGTACTTTGGGAGGCCAAGGCAGGCAGATCACGAGGTCAGGAGTTTGAGACTAGTCTGACCAACATGATGAAACCCTGTCTCTACTAAAAATACAAAAATTAGCCTGGTGTGGTGGTGGGCACCTGTAATCGCAGCTACTCGGGAAGCTGAGGCAGGAGAATTGCTTGAACCCAGGAGACAGAGGTTGCAGTGAGCCGAGATTGCACCACCGCACTCCAGCCTGGGCAACAGGAGCGAAACTCCATCTCAAAAAAACAAAAAAATTGATAAAATGATTAGGGTTATGTTAAGGGGATGAAAAAATGTTGCTCAGTGCTGTTGGAAAAAGCTATATAAGATACTATGGACTGTGTAAAATTAATTTACACCCAGTGAGCAATGTCAAGACATTTTTACCCACAGCAGCAAACAGCTCAGGTGGCAGGTATAACAACAAATATATTGCATAACTAAAAGCAGCTGGGAGTTACTAGTTTATGTTATCAGGGTTGGAAAGAAGGAGGGGAAGTAAAGTGTTTTGTTTTTGTTTTCATTTTTGTTTTTTTGAGATGGAGTCTAACTCTGTTGCTCAGGCTAGACCTCTGCCTCTCGGGTTCAAGTGATTCTCCTGCCTCACCCTCCCTTGTAGCTGGGATTATAGGTGCCCACCACCATGCCCAGCTAAGTTTTGTATTTTTAGTAGAGAAGGGGTTTCACCATGCTGGCCAGGCTGGTCTGGAGCTCCCGACCTCAGGTGATCCACCCACCTTGGCCTCCCAAAGTGCTGGGATTACAGGCGTGAGCCACCTGGCCCTGCCAGTAAAGTATTTTTATACTGATAAGATTCTAAGGGTCTGCAGCAGTCTTGTGAAGCAGATTAGGCTTGAGCAGCAATTTTTAGGAAGAAAAGGAGATATAATTTTTAGAGAGGATACGATGTTCTAACCAAGGGAATGGCTTGATCAAAGATCTTTCCTAGGGAGGATACTGTAAAACAGAAGGTTGCAGATAGTTTTGTTGGGATGTGTTATTAGGGAACACTAGGTTGATTAATCTCTTCTTCCTGGAATTCCACCGAGCCTCCTTTCCCAGCTCTCTTTTCTCATTTAGGGCAAAAATTTTCATTCAGTTTAACTGTAGGTGATAATCCCTGCCTTATCTAGTATTTTTGTGAAGATTAGATGAGAGAATGTACGAAAAAATGCTTTGTAAAGTGGGAAGTACTATACTAGTCCATTCATCTAACAAATATTTATTGTTTTTTGCTCTTTGCTGACTTTGATACAAAGGAGCTCAATGAAGTGGAAAGGAAAAGCTACCATTTGTGTAACTTTCTGGAGTTAGCAGAAAATTTGAAATGTCTGGGAAGCTTGCATAGTCTTTCAGATAGTCTTAAAGTTGACAGTTGCTTAGGGTTATTTTCTTTTGACCACGTTTCAGGATGTCCACCACTTTTCTGAGTAGAAAACTAAATTTTGTCATTATACCTAGAGTTCATGAAGATCACAAAAAGTTAGATATCTAAAACAGGACATCAGTTTATAGAGCTTCAGTTTGGACAGCGTGGGAATATGTGTCTGCCCATCGATTGGACTATGGTGTATATTATAAGGCTACTTCTTGTATCTGAGAATCTGAATTTTTGAGCATAGAGGACAGAGTAAAATTAAGGGTAAAATTAAAGGTCTGTTTTTATAGAACATTATTTCATTTTTATTTTTTCTTTTTAAATATACCCAAAAAAACCCAGCAATGGGTATAAGTAAGTCCATTCATAAAAGAAGGAAAAAGGTTAATCTTTGTTGTAAATGTCATCTTTGCCATGATATGCCTTATAAATTAACCTTACTTCATAAAAGAGATTATTTCTGGTGACTAGAACTCCCATATTTGCCAGAGAAGTGTCTTTCTCTGATAGTGCTGGATCAGTAGTGCCAAATGTTTGGTTTTGTAGGTTCCCATGTATAGTGAATGCAAGGCCATTTCACTTTATTGGCGGTGTTCTTTCTCTGGGAGCTCTAGGCTCTAGACTCCAGAAGCATTGGCTGCTGGAGTCAACAACAGCTTTGTCTTGGACAAATTGATTCTTGTGCCTCAATTTCACCCCTTGTGAAATAGAGATAAAAATACCTACCTCACTGGATTCTTGGGAGGTTTTCATGAGATAAGTCATAAACAGCATTTAGAGCAGTGTGTGGGACATAGTAAGAACTCAAATATTATCTTGTATTTCTTGGAGGAGGGGGGTTGTTTGCAGCTTGGACTAGTTTAACATATTTAAAAGGATAAAGGCTTAAATGTATGATATGCCTTTAAACTTGAATGGGTTTATTTCTATCTCTTGGAATCCTTTTTTTTTAAATGGACTTTACTACATTTTTGGAGTAAGATCCAAATGGATTGGAAAATACAGTTAATGCAAATAATCTGTATTATCTAGATATTTTGTTATTGTTTGTTGAGACAGAGTCTCACTCTTTTGACCAGACTGGAGTGCAGTCGCATGATCTCAGCTAACTGAAACCTCCACCTCCTGAGTTCAAGCGATTCTCATGCCTCAGACACTGAGTAGCTGGGATCACATGTGTGCACCATCACTATCAGCTGATTTTTGTATTTTTGGTAGAGCTGGGGTTTTGCCATGTTGGCAAGGCTGGGCTTAAACTCCTGGCCTCAAGTGATCTGCCCACCTTGGCCTCCCAAAGTGCTGGGATTACAGGCATGAGCCCCCAAGTCCAGCCTTGTAGTTATTGTTAATAGAGAAAGTAAAATGTTACATGTTCTTTCTCTGATTATGTTAGTAGTTAACAAACTGAAAACCTACAGGGACCAGGCAGTTGATGTAAATGAATGATATTGGGTGAGTATTCTGTCACTTTGGAGAGGGCATGTTCTCACAGAAGAGAGGTGGAGAGAGGGCATTGCTACTAAACTCCAGCTTGTTACTGCCATGAAGTAATTACAGTCATAGTTTGCCTAATTATCAGGTTTTTCATGAGAAGCCAAAAATCTCCCTACCCCCATAACCCTGTTTTAAATGTTACCAACTACGCTAGGCGTAACCTGTAATCCCAGCACTTTGAGAGGCCAAGGTGGGCACTTGAGGTCAGGAGTTTGAGATCTGGCCTCATGGTGAAACTGTATCTCTACTGAAAATACAAAAATTAGCCAGGCGTGGTGGTGCGTGCCTGTAATCCCAGCTACTGAGGAGGCCCAGGCAGGAGAATCACTTGAACTCAGGGGGCAGAGATTGCAGTGAGCCAAGATTGCGCTACTGCACTCCAGCCTGGGAGACAGAATGAGACTCAATCTAAAAAAATAAAATAAGAGAAAATAAATGTGGTCAAGTAGTTTAAATGCATATGTGTGTATATATATAATATACCATTTAGTGGACCAAACAAGGAAGTGCCTGCTGGTTGCATCCAGCCATTCTATGATCTCTTCCTTTTTGCAATCTCTGAATTAGATGATAAATTCCATCAGGAATCTTCTTTTTCACAGCTTCCTCTTGTTATGAGAATTAATCTAGCATAATTGAGAATTTAACTTGTAAAGCAATTTGATTATTCTGTGTAGGGACTCCATGAGCCCCACACATTGGTGTGCCAGAATGTAGGAATCCATGAGACCCACATTAGGCACCAGAATGTAGGGAGCCAGCCCTACATCACCTGTGGGTACCCCGAGTTTGGTGGTGACAAAGGAATGAGAAAAAGACAGATTAAGAGAAAAAGTGGGTCTGAGGGCTATCACTTTATGACAGTGAAGGCCCCTAACTCTGATCCTCCACACTATTGATTACAATTACTTTGATCTGCAGGATAGGGGTGGAGTAATGGTGAGGAGAGGGTGATGGTGGAGTGAATCAGTGAGCCAGACGTGAATCGTTGAACCGGAACTGGTGTGTCATCCTAAGGATTGATAACAGTGGTGGTTTGGGAGTTTCACAAAACAAGAACATGTGGTTATCTTTAGCTTATTATCTATGTATAGCTGATGGACCGAGGGCCTTACTAGGAGCCTACAAGTCTGGCTACATAGTGCTATGAAGGGGTTTTACATACTTGAGCACAATGTTTATGGTAACAGAGCCGAGGTCACCCTGCACCGGAACATGAGGCATGAAGAGGCCTTCCTCCTCAGAGGCCTTCTGCAGTTTGTTGTTCCTTGTTTATATGTTACTTATAACCAATTTAGGCACTCTGTAAGTCCTTTCTCCTTTGCTGTTTTCCCCAACAATTCTGTGTTTTAAAAACACATTCATGGTGATTGTCATTAATTTAGAAAATGAATACATCCATGTTTCAGACCCTGTGATAGGTCCTGGGATAGTAAACAAATAATATTGCCCCTGTCATGGTGAAGTTCATTGTGAATTGAGTGAGGGAGAGTGTTGGAGTTCAGAGGTTGAGTTCCTTGGGACTGAGTCTGAATTGGAGATCATCTTGCACAACTTTTTATTTTTATCTTTTTGTAGAGATGGGGTCTTGCTGTGTTGCCCAGGCCAGTCTCAAATTCCTGGGCTCAAATGATCTTCCTGCCTTGGCCTTCTAAAGTGCTGGAAGTACACTTGTGCTTGAGCCACTGTGCCTGGCCCTGAGTTAGTTTTATTAGGAAATGTTCTTGGGTTCACCACTTGTAGGAGAGAAGGGAAAGAGGAGGACAGGGCTGAGGGAGAAATTGAGTTGTGATGTTGCCTTGAAGGTGTAGGCCAATCCTGTGGAGAGTATGAAGCTAGGGTCATCTTTTAGACTTAACCTGTATTGGAGCAAAGGGAACTGGCCTTTGGCCATGGATATGGGCTGTCCCTGGGAGTATGACCTTGGGTGAGGCTACTCTCTTAAATGGAGGCAGTTTTGAAGAGAACTGACAGCTGAGGACTGTCTTCTGCAAACACTTTTCAGCAGCTGGTACAACAAATCCTTCAATCATAAAGGAAGGTCTGTGTACTACTCATAGGTGTTTCACAGTGTTCAGTATTGGGACTCAGGGTCAACATAGATATGTGCAAAGAAAGCATAATGTGCAGTACAAGCCCAGAGGAATGACTGATTGCTAGAGAGAGTTAGAGAAGGTTTATAGAAAAGATGGCATTTGAACTGGGTTGTGAAGAATGAATTAGGAGGTTGTTTGGTTGGAGCAAGAGTAAGGAGGGGGTCATTTTTCATTGAGTCAATGACAGTTACAAAGCAGAGTAAGGAAGGTGAATGATCAATATTTCAAGAGCAAAGGGTTAAATGTGTGAGCTATTTTAATTTTTTTTTTTTTTTTTTTAGTTTGTTTGAGACAAGAGTTTTGTTGTTGCTGCCCAGTCTGGAGTGCAATGGTGCGATCTTGGCTCACCTCAACCTCCATCTCCTGGGTTCAAGCAATTCTCCTGCCTTAGCCTCCCGAGTAGCTGGGATTACAGGCATGTGCTACCATGCCCAGCTAATTTTGTATATTTAGTAGCAATGGGATTTCTCCATGTTGGTCAGGCTGGTCTCGAACTCCCAACCTCAGGTGATCTGCACACCTCAGCCTCCCAAAGTGCTGGGATTACATTCATGAGCCACTGTGCCTGGTGAGCTATTTTAATTTCTAGCAACTATGGTAAAAATCATGAGGCTGCTTCTATAATCTTGATTTGATTCATGGTGATGATTTTTGAGAAAACATCCCATTGTGATATGGCTTAGAGACTAAACCAAACACTTCTTGCCAAAACTAAAAAGACAGGCTGAGTTTTAGTGAGAAGCTTTCTTCCATAAGTCTAAATTGGATTTGCTTCCTGCATTGTCCCATGTTCCGAGGCCTGGAACAGATAGAATTTCCTTGATACTTAAAATACACATTCTTGCTTGTTGCTTATTATAGTCCTAGGATTGAAGGTGTCTATGGAAAGTTACAAGACAGGTTAAACTAGGACTCCACCACTTATCACTTCTTTGACCTTGGGGACACTTGCCAAATATCTGATCCATTTTCTCATCTGTTAAATACAGATGTCTTCCAGGATATTGATTACTACCTGAAAAATCCCTTTGTGAAATATGCTTGTGATGCTAGGTTACTGTGTTAGGATAAGATTATTAAAAGTCAAAATTTGGGTGCAGTGTCTCATGCCTGTAATCCCAGCACTTTGGGAGGCCAAGGTGGGCGGATCACCAGGTCAGGAGATGGAGACCTTCCTGGCCAACATGGTGAAACTCCATCTCTACTAAAAATACAAAAATGAGCTGGACGTGGTGGTGCGCGCCTGTAGTCCCTGCTACTCAGGAGGCTGAGGCAGGAAAATCGCTTGAATCAGGGAGGCAGAGGTTGCAGTCAGCCAGGATCTCACCACTGCACTCTAGCCTGGTAACGGAGCAAGACTCTGTCTCCAAAAAAAAAAAAAGGGAGACTTAGATTTTTAAAAAGATTGAAAACTATTTATTTATTTATTTTGAAATGGAGTCTTGCTCTGTTGCCCAGGCTGGAGTGCAATGGCACAACCTCTGCTTACCACAACCCCTGCCTCCTGGGTTCAAGTGATTCTCCTGCCTGAGCCTCCTGAGTAGCTGGGATTACAGGTGTGCACCACCACGCCCAGCTAATTTTTAGTATAGACGGGGTTTCACCATCTTGGCCAGACTGGTCTTGAACTCCTGACCTTGTGATCTGCCCACTTTGGCCTCCCAAAGTTCTGGGATTATAGGTGTGAGTCACCACATCCAGCTGAAAACATTGTTTTAAAGGGATGGTTATTGTTGGGATCTGAATTTTAACCTCATATTACAAAGTTTAATCTTACTGTTCGCTCAGGAACAGTGTAGGTTAAAGATCATTTTACAAGTTTTATTTTTTACAGAGTTTGAGGATATTGAATGAGAGTATATACTATAGTTTGAATAGGCCTAACTTTGTGGAATTGATGTATTTTCTAAAACAACTACATTCCATTTTGTGGTCATTAAGAGAGTGATAATGTTTTCTTCTTTCCAGCTTTCTGAAACAAAGACTCATTTTGAAGATGTTTAATAAATCATTTGGAACACCCTTTGGGGGTGGCACAGGTGGCTTTGGAACAACTTCAACATTTGGGCAGAGTAAGTTTTTAAAAATGACAAAAGAGGGGGAAACCTTAATTAATCTCTTCTAAGAACAAATTCACTTTGATAGCTTTAGGTAGGAATTGTACTTTTGTTTTTATAACAAAATCGTCGTGAAAAAATAATTAGGATAAGATCTCTTTAATAGTTTTTAAGAAAATAGAAATAAATTCTAAGTTTTCATGACTCTCTGATCATCAGTAGAAGATACTTAAAATATTTATATTATTTTGGTTAACAAAGTTTTTTCAGACCAGAAAATAATTCTTTTAATGTTGAAGTCTAAAATGCAGTTCTTAACTGCCCTGAAATTTACTTTGTGAATATGATGTGACATTCAGATGTCACTGTTAAAATGTGGAAGTCCCTAATCCCCACCAACCCTCCTGAGATCTACCTCCCTTCCTACTCAGTATCGTAGATGACATTAGTTGCCTGTAGCAATCTTTATTCACATTTCAACTTAAGATTTTTTTTGGAGGGTTTTTTTTTTACTGGAACCAGCCCCCCCACCCCTGCCAAAAAAAGAATAAATTTGTTTCTGTTAAAAACTGGAAAGCCTGCTAGACCAATTCTAAAAGAGCTGTCACACTTTGTTAAACTTTTTATACTCATCTAAGATTAGAAAGAATGATATAGTGCACTCTCATGTACTTATATCTCAACTTTTAACAACTGGCATTTTCCCAGTCTTGTTTTTATCTGTTTCTTTCTGGGGGAGGAGAACATCTTAGCAGATAATTTAATGTAAATCCCAGAACCTTTCTCTAATTGATGGAAAAAAAATTTTTTTTGAGATAAGATCTTGTTCTGTTGCCCAGGCTGGAGTACATTGGCACTATCATGGTTCACTACAGTCTGCACCTCCCAGACCCAAGCATCTCTCATAGCTTAGCCTCCTCAGTAGCTGGGACCGCAGTAGCACACCACCATGCCTGGCTTATTTTTCTCAACTCACTGTAACCTCTGCCTCCTGGGTTCAAGCAATTATCTTGCCTCAGCCTCCTGAGTAGCTGGGATTACAGGTGCATACCACCATGCCCGGCTAATTTTTATATTTTTGGTAGAGACGGGGTTTCACCATGTTGGCCACGCTGGTCTTGAACTCCTGACCTCAAGCAGTCTGCCCGCCTTGGCCTCCCAAAGTGCTGGGATTATAGGGGTGAGCCACCGCTCCTGACTTTCTGGCTCATTAAAAAAAATTTTTTGTAGAGGTAGGATCTCGCCATGTTGCTCAGGCTGGTCTCCCATCTAATGAGCTCAAGCAGTCCTCCCGCCTAAGCCTCCCAAAGCACTGGGATTACAAGCATAAGCCACTGCACTGGGCTAAGGATTTTTTAAGATAAGCATAATTAACAAGCCTCTATCATACCTAATAAAATTAGAGGAAGTTTTCTTAAGTGGCTTCTGACCTCCTTTTTAGAGAATTCTGCATCTGTGTCTGGTTTTTAAACAAAAGTGCCCATCATGGTCACATTTGGAAGTTTCATTCAAAATACATATTTTCCATCAAAAACTATAGACTTGGAATCTGGAGTTGAAACCTGAACATGTATATTTTGAAAAAGCTTCCCATATCATTCTGATGTGTTTCCCTAATGAAAGACCATTTATCTCTGAGCATGAAGTGCAACAATAGTAGAGATAATCTTAACACATTATTTTTATGTGTAGCTCGTAATCACTAGTTAACTTGGCACTCTTTTTTTGGGACCAAGTCCTGCTCTGGGGTGCAGTGGCGTGATCTTGGCTTACTGCAACCTTTGTCTCCCAGGTTCAAGCAATTCTCCTGCCTCAGCCTCCTGAGTAGCTGGGACTACAGGCATGTACCACCACGCCCAGCTAATTCTTTTGTTTTTTTAGTAGACAACGGGGTTTCACCATGTTGGTCAGGCTGGTCTCAAACTCCTGACCTCAAATGATTTGGCCTCCCAAAGTGCTGGGCTTATAGGTGTGAGCCACCGCGCCTGGCTGGCACTTTTTTCTTTCTTTAACCTGTCAACATCTGTAATTTTTATCGAAAAGTAACTTTTTTTGACTTCAAGTTTTCATACTTCCCCTGGGGACAGTGAATAAAATGTCTGTGGCTTGGTTTTTACTCTGTAATTAATACTCTGATGGGATTTTTAAAAAATGTTTTCAATTAGACTAGTGGTTCAAATGCAGAATTTTAAGAAATATTAAAATGCCTTTTCATTTGGTCATCTTATGTAGATTTTATTCTAGATTCTAATTTACTCTGGATGTTGCTTTTTCAGATACTGGCTTTGGCACTACTAGTGGAGGGGCATTTGGAACCTCTGCGTTTGGTTCTAGCAACAGTACTGGAGGCCTGTTCGGAAATTCACAGACTAAACCAGGTAGGTGCTTTATTTGTAATATAACTAGTTTGTTTGTAGCTGGTTTAGGAATTGACTTAGTGGCTCTGATCTACTTAACTTTTTCCCTCCTTCTCCATCTCCTCAGGAGGATTATTTGGAACCAATTCATTTAGCCAGCCAGCTACCTCCACAAGCACTGGCTTTGGGTTTGGTACATCAACAGGAACATCAAATAGCTTGTTTGGAACTGCAAGCACAGGGACCAGTCTTTTCTCATCCCAAAACAATGCCTTTGCACAAAATAAACCAACTGGCTTTGGGAGTAAGTAGGACATCACTGGAGTTATGCATCTAACAGTTTGGTTTGTTTATTGAATGTGTTGTCTTTTCTCCTTTTTTCTATGTTAATCTACCTCCTTTTCCCATCAAATGGCAAAAATATGGGAAGAGGACAACTTCAATTTGTATTGACAAGGTTAATAGTCTGTAAAGGAAGAGAGTACGTACATCTCTATAAGGATAGAAATTTGAAGCACTGTTATTTAAGGAATATGAAGAGGAAGAGCTTCCTGACATAGAATGGCTGTAACAAAATATAATGCAGTCTAAAATACTAATTCAAAAGAAATGTGCCTCTTTGCTTTAAACTACATATTAAGACATGTTTTAGAAAGAAATAATAGTTTGCCAGTGAGAAATCACAGTACTCTTAACCTGGTAATTAGGATGTTACTAATTCTAAATATTGGCAGATAAATTTCTATTACTTAGTGACATTTCTGGCACCATATGTGTTAACTTCTTCAGATGTAATGTCTCTCAGCCAGGCACGGTGGCTCACACCTGTAGTCCCAGCACTTTGGGAGGCCAAGGCAGGCAGATCATGAGATCAGGAGATCGAGACCATCCTGGCCAACATGGTGAAATCCCGTCTCTACTAAAAATACAAAAATTAGCCTAGTGTGGTGGTGTGCACCTGTAGTCCCAGCTACTTAAGAGGCTAAGGCAGGAGAACTGCTTGAACCCAGGAAGCAGAGGGTTTCAGTGATCCAAGGTCACACCACTGCACCTCAGACTGGCAACAGAGCAAGACTACATCTTAAAAAAAAAAAAAATGTAGGGTCTATACTTTCAGCAGTATATTCCTTAGCAACAGTTAAATTAATGTATATGTAATTTATTTTCAAACTCAGCTTTTTGAAAAAGTAAAGTAATCCAAGGATTTGCTATTTCTTTCTTTCTTTCTTTTTTTTTTTTAAGATGGGGTTTCACAATGTTGGTCAGGCTGGTCTTGTACTCCTGACCTCAGGTGATCTACCCGCTTTGGCCTCCAAAGTGCTTAGATTACAGGCGTGAGCCACCACACCTGGCCTGCTATTTCTTTATTAATATCTATAAAGTAATTGACAGTGGCCACTAATTTTTCTGAAATTTTTGGCAGTGAAATTTTACATTAACCTATATTTAGTTTTTCTAAGAGGACCATTTGTATGTTCTAAAGTTTTTGTTTATGTGTGGGTACATGTCATAATGTATGTAAATAAAATGTACTGTGACTGCTGTTGAAGTCTGTTGTGACAAGATGTTTTCAGAAAGACAACTTGATTTAGCATCTAGTTATATGAAAAAAGGAGAAATGAGATAACATTTATGATGAAACAAAGTATTTCTTTTTTTTTTTTTGAGATGGAGTCTTGCTCTTTAGCCAGGCTGGAGTGCAGTGGCACGATCTTGGCTCACTGCAACCTCTGTCTCCCAGATTTAAGCAATTTTCCTGCCTCAGCCTCCTGAGTAGCTGGGACTACAGGTGTGTACCACCCACCATACTCAGCTAATTTTTTGTATTTTAGTAGAGAGGGGATTTCACCATGGCCAGGATGGTCTCGATCTCCTGACCTTGTGATCCCCCTACCTCGGCCTCCCAAAGTGCTGGGATTACAGACATCAGCCATTGCGCCCAGCCACGAAGTATTTTAAGTTGTCTTCCCACGGTGCCCTTAGGGCTTTATGGACACTTTACTGACTAAAGGATTCAGACTTTGTTTCCCAGGAAAGTTGTAAGCCTGGAAGTATGTATTTTTGTGTATGAAATTTCTGTTTGAATATATTTGCTTGGGATACTTGAAAGGTAAAAAATATGAGGATATGAGACCTGGTGCAGTGCCTTATACTGGTAATCATAGCACTTTAGGAGGCTAAGGTGGGAGGATTGCTTGAGCCCAGGAGTTTGAGACCAGTCTGAGCAACATGGCAAGACTCAGTCTCTACAAAAACTAAAAAAAAAAAAAAAAAAAATTAGCTGGATGTGGTGGCGCATGCCTGTGGTCCTAGCTACTCAGGAGACTGAGGCAGGAATATTGCTTGAGCCTATGAGGTTAAGACTGCAGTGAGTTATGATTGCGCCACTGCACTCTAGCCTAGGAGACAGGGCAAGACCCTGTCTCAAAACAAAATAGAAAGTTGAGGATGTGAAAGTACTGTTGCGCTAGTGCCATAGCTCAGTTCCAAGGCATCTTGTAGATTCTTAAATTTGTTACTGTTATCTCATTTTTCTTTCTTATTTATAGATTTTGGAACCAGTACTAGCAGTGGAGGACTCTTTGGAACTACAAATACCACCTCTAATCCTTTTGGCAGCACATCTGGGTCCCTCTTTGGGCCAAGTAGTTTTACAGCTGCTCCTACTGGGACTACTATTAAATTTAACGTATGTATTTTCTTCCAATCTTTGTGAAATGTTTTTCCCACATGTATATTTTTTTGCAGGATGAATTGTAAAATTGCTTCTCTTTCCAGCTTAGTTTGACACTTTCTGAACAATGTGTTAAAAACAAATCTATAAATAGTTGTATAGTAGATAGGAAAATGAGATTATGATGTATATTTGAATTATGCTCATCCCAATCAAATTTGTATTCATGAGGCTTTATTATAATCTGGTATAAGGTAGAATTTGAATTTACTATGTTAAATTTACTATGCTTCTGGATGGTCAGCTATTCTTTTTTTTTCGGGGGTTGGGATGGAATTTCACTCTTGTTGCCTAGGTTGGAGCACAATGGCATGAGCTCAGCTCACTGCAGCCTCCGCCTCCTGGGTTCAAGCGATTCTCCTGCCTCAGCCTCCTGAGTAGCTGGGATTGCAGGCATGCACCACCATGCCCGGCTAATTTTGTATTTTTGGTAGAGACGGGGTTTCTCCATGTTGGTCAGGCAGGTCTCAAACTCCCGACCTCAGGTGATCTGCTCTCCTTGGCCTCCCAAAGTGTTGGGATTACAGGTGTGAGCCACCACGCCTGATCGGTCAGCTATTCTTTATAGGAATGAAGAATAAGGGGCAGATTGTAGAACAATAATTGAAAAGAGTAACTCATCAACATTCTGTACCAGTTGAAAAATACAGGTTTTGTTGATGAAATGACTAAATGGGGCCATAAAGTTTTTTTTGTGTGTGTGTTCTTTCTTTTTTTGAGAGGGGTTGGGTGGAGGGCTGGAATGGAAGATTTTGCTTACAGAAACATATGGAATACCACTTGATGTAAATGATTGGGGGATTCTTAGGATACGCTGGAGGTGCAATTAGCCTAATGGAAATCTCCGGCAGAAATAAAACTTCTTGTTAAAATAAACTCCAGAAAATGAAGAATTTCTCAGGTAAATTGGTAACCCTGAATTTAAAGTTAAAATATAAATGATGGTGAAAAATACTGTGTGATGTCCCTTGGAAAGTACAGTAGTTGAGAAAACTGGCAGTACAAGTAAGAATCTTTGGTTTTACTTATTATACCTCTTTCCTCATAAGGTTATAGGAGAAAAAACAGGTTTCCTTTTTTTTTTTTTGGAGATAGAGTCAGCTAGGCTGGAGTGCGATCTTGGCTCACTGCAACCTCTGCTTTCCAGGTTCAAGTGATTCTCCTACCTCAGCCTCCCAAGTAGTTGGGATTACAGGTGTGCGCCACCACACCCAGCTAATTTTTGTATTTTTAGTAGAGTTGCGGTTTCACCATGTTGGCTAGGCTGGTCTTGTACTCCTGACCTCAAGTGATTTGCCCTCCTTGGCCTCCCAAAGTACTAGGAGTACAGGAATAAGCTACTGCACCCATCCAGTTTTTGTATTTTTTTAAAGCAACATTACAGGGCAGAATAGAAAGGAGAACTTAGATATAGAGGTTTAAATGTATATATTGAGTAAAGCTTTCCGTATGCATAATATTACATGTATTTTAGCATGTAGTTGGATGGCTTGAGTTATGAGATTAATTCCTGGGTTTGCAATTACTTTGTTACTAAGATTGATTTCTTCAGATAACTTTGATGTAGGGAGACATCAGAAATACAGTATATTTAATCAAGCACCCTTGAAACTATCTCAGTATAAAAGACCTGGGGGGACTAGTTTTACAGTGATAAAACTTGGACTTACATATTTGTCTTTATTTAACTTTGCAGCCTCCAACTGGTACAGATACTATGGTCAAAGCTGGAGTTAGCACTAACATAAGTACCAAGCACCAGTGTATTACTGCTATGAAAGAATATGAAAGCAAGTCACTAGAGGTCAGTAAAATACAATAGAGAGTGTCAGTCTAACCTTCTGATTCTATTGGAATCAAAAGAATCCCATAGAATCTTGGATTCTTTTAATCCAAAAGATTTTTAAAATGGTTTTGTTTATCTTTAGGATAGAGTGGTTCAGTTTGGGTTTATGTAAAAAATTAATATTAACCAAATTGTTTTTAAAAACCAAGTTTTTTATTTGTAGCTATCTACTTTTTAAGCTAGAGATAATATTCAGGTGTATGTTAAGGTGTAGCACACCTAATGGTCTTTTTGTTTGTTTTTTGAGCTGATGTCTTTTACCCAAGCTGGAATGCAGTGACACAATCACAGCTCACTGCAGTGTCAGCTTTCCAGGCTCCACATCCTCAGCCTCCCAAATACCTGGGACTGCTGGCACGTGCCACCACACCCAGCTAACTTGAAAAATTTTTTTGTAGAGGTGAGGTCTCACTATGTTGCCCAGGCCAATCTCAAACTCTTAGAGCTCAAATGATCCTCTTCCTTGGCCTCCCAGTGTGCTGGGATAAAAGGCATGAGCCACTGAGCCCAGTCTAATCATCTGTTCTCATCTAGATGTTAGTTCTATTACACTGGATAATGTGTATGCGTGCATATGAAGATGTTCTTAATAAAATTATGCAAAGTGGTACAGCTTAATAAAAGGTTTTTTTTTTTTTTTTTTTGAGACAGTGTCTCACACCATCACCTAGGCTGGAGTACAGTGGTGCATCTTGGCTCACTACAACCTCTGCCTCCCAGATTCCAGCAATTCTTACACCTCAGCCTCCCCAATAGCTTGGATTACAGGTGTGCACCACCATGCCCAGCTAATGTTTTTGTTTTTTGAGACGGAGTCTTGATCTGTTGCCTAGGCTGGAGTGCAGTGGTGTAATCTTAGCTCACTACGACCTCTGCCTTCTGGGTAGCAGTTCTCCTGCCTTAGCCTCTCGAGTAGTTGGAATTACAGCTGCATGCCAACATGCTGGCTAATTTTTGTATTTTTAGTAGACACAGGATTTCGCTGTGTTGGCCAGGCTGTTCTCGACCACCTGGCCTCATGATCCACCCACCTAGGCCTCCCAAAGTTCTGGAATTACAGGCATGAGCTGCAGCACCTAACCACGTTATGTACTTTTTAATGGCTATCTTTCAGCATTGTGGTATTCATCCATGTTGTTGCATGAAGTTAATTTGTTCATTCTTATTGCTTATGTAGTAGGTTGTACATTTTGATAGTCATTCCTGATTGTAGTGATTGCTGCTTTTGACATACCAAACTATGCTTACTTTATTGGGCTGTGCCAGGAACATCCTGACTTTAGGCAAAATTGATAAACTTTATTCTTTTTCTAAATTTTTTGCCCCACAGAATCTGCATCTTTTAATTATAATTTTTATTTTTATTTTTTATATTGTAGGGCTAGGGAGATTTAGGGTTATTTTATGGCATTTTATCAAAAGAAGAATGTATTGTTTGTAAAAGAAAATTGAGATTATGGTTGTCCCTTTGGCTTTTAGTTTTACGATAATTATGGTATGGATTTTAGTGTCTATTGGAAATGTTTTTCTGTAATAATAAAGATCATTCCTGAGTTTTCTCTTGTTTACTCATGGTTCCTATGTGAACATAGAACTTGCATACTAAATTCAAGTCTTTAGTCTCCTAAGTAATTATTTTAAGCTGCATATTAAGATTAGATATATGTTTTCCCTCCCTTCAGGAACTTCGCTTAGAGGATTATCAGGCTAACAGGAAAGGCCCACAGAACCAGGTGGGAGCAGGTACCACAACTGGCTTGTTTGGGTCTTCTCCAGCCACTTCCAGTGCAACAGGACTCTTCAGCTCCTCCACCACTAATTCAGGCTTTGCGTATGGTCAGAACAAAACTGCCTTTGGAACTAGTAAGCACCTGATATCATATTAGATTATATTGAGGAGAAACAGATAACTAAAACTAAAATATAATTGCCATTTTGGGATAAGGGCTGTGGAGAAAATAGTAATTCAGGGATACCATAGGAATAGGGAGGAGTGCCTGGATGTATGTGGGGAATGGGGAAAGGGAGAAATACAGTTTAAGATGAAGATGACTGAAGAGTGCTTCACATGAGAAGGTGATGTTTGAGCCGTGATGTATCTGAAGAAGATGAAGTTGTACAGATTTCCGGGGGAAGAACATTCCAGCTAGTGGAAACTGAGTCTAAAAACTATTGAGTTTTTGCCATTTGAAGAGGTGGCAACGGAAAATACTGAGGGATAAAGGGGACATGTTTTGTACGACTTTGTAGACTGGTATCAAGAATTGAATTTTTATTTGATTTGGGAAGTCCTGAGAGTTGTTTTGAAAGACAAGTCATGTGATTGTGAGTGAAAGATGATTCTGAAGTCTATATTGAGAGTAGATTGTAAGAGTAGAAACAGATGGCCGGGCGCGGTGGCTCACGCCTGTAATCCAAGCACTTTGGAGGCCAAGGCGGGTGGATCGCCTGAGGTCGGGAGTTCAAGACCAGCCTGACCAGTATGGTGAGACCCCATCTTAGAAAAAAAAAGTAATAATAAATAGAAGAGTAGGAACAGATTACTTAGAAAGCTATTGCTCCATCAGCATGACAAGTGTTACTGGCTTGGACAAGGTTGGAAAAGAGGCCAAGCATGGTGGCTCTCTCCTCTAATCCCAGCACTTTGGGAGGCCGAGGCAGGAGGGTTGCTTGAAGTCAGGAGTTCAAGACTAGCTTGGCCAACATGGTGAAACTCAGTCTCTACTAAAAATAAAAATATTTGCCAGGCGTGGTGGCAAGCACCTGTAATCCCACCTACTTGGGAAGCTGAGGCAGGAGAATCGCTTGAAACTGGGAGGTGGAGGTTGCAGTGGTCTGAGATTACACCATTGCATTCCAGCCTGGGTGATAGAGCGAGACTCCATCTCAATAAAAGAAAAAGACAGAAAAGAAAAAAGATGAGTTCCTGAACCCAGTTCGATTATAGAAGTGATGGGATTTGCTGATGGATTGATTTAATGTGGGATGTGAGAGAGGAATTCAAGATGATCACTGATTTACTTTACAAAAATATTACTTTTGCAAAAGTAATAACACGTATATGATACAAAGTTCACAAAATACAAAAAACTAACCAGAGGTTATATACTTTCTTTAAACCCTTTCCCCAGCTACCAGTTTGCCTCTGTAGAGAAAAGCAAAAATTACAGCTTTTCATACCCTTCTAAAGAGATGTACATACACACACAAAAATACATATTTAAGTAATGTTTGGCTTTTGTTTTGAGGCAGGGTCTTAGAGTCTTACTCCTGTTGCCCAGGCTGGAATGCAGTGATGTGATCATGGCTCACTGCATCCCTGACTTCCTGGGCTCAGGTGATTCTTCTACCTCAACCACCCTACAGGCATCTGCCACCATACCTGGCTAATTTTTGTTTGTTTGTTTTAGACGGAGTCTTGCTCTGTTGCCCAGGCTGGAGTGCAGTTCAACCTCCACCTCCCGGGTTCAAGCGATTCTCCTGCCCCAGCCTCCCAAGGAGCTGGGATTACAGGTGCCCACCACCATCCCTGGCTGATTTTTTGTATTTTTGGTAGAGTAGGGGTTTCACCATGTTGGCCAAGCTGGTCTCAAACTCATGACCTCAGGTGATCTGCCCACCTTGGCCTCCCGGAGTGCTAGGATTATAGGTGTGAGCCACTGCACCAAGCATTGGCTGATTTTTGTATTGTTAGTAGAGACAGGGTTTTGCCGTGTTGGTCAGGCTGATCTCGAACTCCTGGCCTCAAGCAGTCTGCCTGTTTCAGCCTCCCAAAGTACTGAGATTGCAGGTTTGAACCACCACGTCCAGCCTGATGTACTTTTCAATCTTGATATTCCATGATTTGATTTAGCATGCATTCTTTTTTTTTTCCTTAATATTTATTTATTTTTGAGACAGAGCCCCACTCTTGAACAGGCTGGAGTGCAGTGGAGCCATCATAGCTCACTGCAGCCTTAAACGCTTGGGCCCACGTGATATTCCTGCCATTCTGCCTGGCTAATGTTTCATAGTTTCGTTTTGTTTGGTGGGGGTTGGAGGACACTGTCTAGCTCTGTCACCCACACTTTCATGCAGTGGCTCGATCACAGCTCCCCACAGCCTCAAACTCCCACGCTTAAGCCATACTCCCACCTCAGCCTCCCAAGTAGCCAAGACTATAGGCACAGGCCATTATGCCTGGCTAATTTTTTAAATTTTTTTGTAGAGATAGGGTCCCACTGTGTTGCCCAGGCTGTTCAGAAATTCCTGGCCTTAAATGATCCTCCTGCCTTGGCCTCAAAATGTTGTTATTACAGATGTGAGCCACCATGCCTGGCCCATATTCATTATTGAATATTACGTATCAGACTCTGGGCTGGATATATTCATATAAAGAAGAAGCCTTTGTTCTCAGTAACTTAGACTAGCAAGGTTAAAATATACATGCTGACTTTTAGTATAGTATGTATATAATCTTTAGTATATTCTCAGTAAAATAGAAGGAAGCCGTGGGCTTATAAGGGAAGATCATTTAGCCTCGTTAGGCTTCTTGGGGTTATTACAGAAACTAAAGTTTAAATCTAGTTAGATCGAGTAGTGAATGAAGGGTAGTAGATAACATAAGACTATTGCAATAACTGGATGATGTGAGCTTTTGTATTTTGGGGTGTTTAGATTTTTAAAATTATTATTTATATATTTTTTTCCTAAAAGGCACAACTGGATTTGGAACAAATCCAGGTGGTCTCTTTGGCCAGCAGAATCAGCAGACTACCAGTCTCTTCAGCAAACCATTTGGCCAGGCCACTACCACCCAGAACACTGGCTTTTCCTTTGGTAATACCAGCACCCTAGGACAACCAAGCACCAACACCATGGTAAGGACACAGACCCTTATTTACCTCCGGGTCTTATTTGTAAAGTTAAGTAATCAGGCTTCTAATCATGTCAAACTACCAAATTCTACCTCTACTGCAAATCTTAAGAGTTAAGGGTGTTTAATGAACAGAAGAGAACAAAGTCTTAGTATAATTAAGACCTAGATTCTAGCCTGGGCTCTACTCTACTCGTTGAGATGCTGTTCAGGCCTAGGAGCCACCTAATGGGCTGAACTTGGCCCTCTTGAAGCTCTACCTTGGAAAATTGACTGCAGCCATTCTATAGGGTGTAGAAGAAAATACTCATTACTGGCTATATTTTAGAATATAGCCAACAATGGGAAATAACGGAACTTTCAGCTAATTCTGTTATGTAGAGTCATACAAAGAAATCTTGTTTTTGTTTTTTTCAAAGATAGACCTAAAACTTAGAGCCATACTGTGTCCAAAGAGAAGGTCCTCATGGTTGTCATTAGGTTATTTTTAGGGACCTTTTTTAGGGAAGTATAAAATTAAAGGATGAAGTGATATATGAGTAATTGATCAGAACTTGGAATTTACCTAGTCTTAAAATTAGAGATACTTTTACTGATTAAAAAACAAGTATGGGCTGGGCACGGTAGCTCAAGCCTGTAATCTCAGCATTTTGGGAGACCAAAGTGGGCATATCACTTGAGGTCAGGAGTTCAAGACCAGCCTGGCCAACATGGTGAAACCCCATCTTTGCTAAAAATACAAAACTTAGCCAGGCACAGTAGTGAGTTCCTGTAATCCCAGCTACTTGGAAGGCTGAGGCACAAGAATAACTTGAACCCCGGGGGAGGTGGAGGTTGCAGTAAGCTGAAATGGCTCCACTGCACTCCAACCTGGGCGACAGAGTGAGACTTCATCTAAAAAAAAAAAAAAAAAAGTGTAATTGTACCCAAAAATCTTCAGAATACTAGAAGACTAATTTCAGCAGCATATAAAATGTATTGGCCAAGCGCAGTGGCTCTTGCCTGTAATCCCAGCACTTTGGGAGGCTGAGATGGGCAGATCACTTGAGGTCAGGAGTTTAAGACCAGCCTGGCCAACATGGTTAAACCCCGTCTCTACTAAAAATTGCTGTTGGGTCTGAGATTTCTTTTGGGGGTGTTAAAAATTTAGATAGTGGGGATGGTTGCACAACTCTGAACACGCAAAACATCATTGAATAGTGCACTGTAAATGAGTGAATATTATGGTGTGTGAATTAATGTCTCAATAAAACTCTTAAAAATAGCACAGTGAATTCCCTATTCAGCAAGTCTAGTAGCACAATATTTTTTCTTTATTAATGCATAAGTAAAATATATTGTTAAACATCGGATGATACAGACTGCTCATTGGAAATGAGTATAGTTTCTCATTTAGAATTAAGGCTTTTGACCGAGTGCAGTGGCTTATGCCTGTAATCCCAGCATTTTAGGAGGCCTAGGTGGGTGGATCACCTGAGGTCAGGAGTTTGAGAACTCCTACCTCTGTCCCTTTTGATTTATTTTCAGCTGATTATTTTTGGTTACTTGATTCTAAGTTCACTCTACAGCTTGATATTGATTAGTTTTTTTTCACCTAAATCTTTGAAAATGAAGTACCCAGTCGTACCCTTTTGCTTTCAGTGTTGCAACCCTGACATCTCTTAGAGCACAGGAGTTAAAGTCTTATTATGTAATAGATACCTAAGACCTTGGAGTTCATCATCCTGGGAAGAACAGGGACTTAAATATAGGTTTGAATTTCTGGTCCTACTACTTAGGAGCTGTGGCATCTTGGGTAAGTTTTAAAATGCTCTGAGCTTTACATTCTTTCAGAATGAAAAGCAGATTGCCTGCTTTTCAGGGTTATTTTGAAGGAAATCATCTATATAAATTACTAGTATCTGTCATATAAGCTTGAAAAAAAGGTAACTTTTTTTTTATTAATCTGAGACTCTTTAAGGAAACTATTAGAGGATATCTTTTAATTTGTATAAACTTTTTTGCAGGGTTTGTTTGGAGTAACTCAAGCCTCACAGCCTGGAGGTCTTTTTGGGACAGCTACAAACACCAGCACTGGGACAGCATTTGGAACAGGAACAGGTCTCTTTGGGCAGACGAATACTGGATTTGGTGCTGTTGGTTCGGTAGGTTTTTACAGTTGACTGTAATTTGAAGATGAGTGTAAATTTTTTAAAGGAATTTCTTTTAAGGATTTGCCTGTCTTGCAAGTATTTTTATTGGGTGTATTATTGTGCCAGCCTAATACATGATTTTTTGAGAACAAAAGCTATTTGATACAAAGTGAAATTTCAGGTTAACTTCAGGTTCGTTTTCAATTAGTAAATTCTTTACTTTTTTTGAGGAGAGTCTTGCTCTTGTTGCCCAGACTGGAGTGTAGTGGCTTGATCTCAGCTCACCGCAACCTTTGCCTCCTGGGTTCAAGTGATTCTCCTGCCTCAGCCTCCTGCGTAGCTGGGATTACAGGCGCGCGCCACCAGGGCCAGCTAATTTTTGTATTTTTAAGAGAGGCGGGGGTTTCACCATATTGGTCGGGCTGGTCTCCAATTCCTGATCTCGTGATCCAACCACCTCGGCCTCCCAAAGTACTAGGATTACAGGCATGAGCCACTGCGCCCGGCCAGTTCTTTCCTTTTTAAAATTTCTTTGCCTCAGTGCTTATATGCATCATACTTGTGATAGCAGTGGGTTAAATCGTTGGGTCTAAACTGAAATTTTTTTGCTTTGTTTGAGTCAGATAATTTTTAACTCCTAGTTCTTCCCTCTGTTGTAAGTGATAAATTGGCATGCCATTTGGGAATTAAATGTTTTTGGGGTTGATCAAGTTGTTAAAATTGTTGAGGTACCCATGGTATTATAAGAGCTTTGAACATGCTATTGTGAGTAGGTTAAAAAGAAAAAAGGGCCAGGCATAGTGGATCACGCCTGTAATGCGAGCACTTTGGGAGACCAAGGTGGGTGGATCACCTAAGGTCAGGTGTTCGAGACTAGCCTGGCCAACATGATGAAACCCCGTCTCTACTAAAAATACAAAAAAAAATTAGCCAGCTGTGGTAGTGGGCACCTGTAATACCAGTTACTCGAGATGCTGAGGCAAGAGAATTGCTTGAACCCAAGAGGCGGACGTTGCAGTGAGCCAAGATCGCACCGTTGCATTCTATCCTAAGCAATAAGAGCAAAACTTAGTCTCCAAAAAAAAAGGAACACAAAGTCCCTAAAACATATGGTCCTTTTTCATGGAGATTGAAATTTCTCTTTTCTTTTTTTAAACTTTGGACAGACATTTGAGGTGAGAAGTTGAGAAAATTGTATCATGCTTCAAGACAATCTAGTACTTTTTTGTTATTTTTGAGACCAAGTTTTGTTCTGTTGTCTGGGCTGTACTGCAGTGACACAGTCTTGGCTCACTGCAACCTCTCCCTCCCAGGCTCAAGCAATTCTCAAGCCTCAGCCTCCCAAGTAGGTGGGATTACAGGCATGTGCCACCATATCTGGCTAATTTTTGTATTTTTAGTAGAGGTGGGATTTTTGCCATATTGCCCAGCTTGTTAACTCCTGGCCTCAAATGATTCTCCCTCCTCGACCTCCCAAAGTGCTGAGATTACAGGAGTGAGCTTCTGTGCCCAGCTTCTAGTACTTTTTAGTGACAGATTTATTGATGTGTAGTCCACATGCCATACAATTTATCTCTTTAACGTGTATAGTAGTTTTTAGTATGTTAACAAAATGTGCAGCTATCACCATATTTAATTTTAGAACATACTCATTATGCCAAAAAGAAACGCTGTACTCATTGGCAGTCACTCCTGATTTTCCTCTAATCATCTTAAGCCTACTTTTTCTCTACGGATTTAACTATTTTGAACACTTCATGTGAATGGAATCATAATATGTGGTCTTTTGTGACTGATGTCTTTTACTTAGCATAGTGTTTTCAGAGTTCATTCATGTTGTAGCTTTTTCTTGTAATGATTTCTTCCAGCAAAGTAAATATTTGCTACATTTCTCTTAACAGGTAAAAAGATATTTGATGGCCTTGTTATTTTTTTCTTTGCCTCACTGAAATCCTGTTTCATTGGATTCATTGTGTTTCAGTGGTAATCGTGAGGGGTTACCATTAACTTTGCAGGCTAGGAGCAGTCTGTGTTTATAAAGTTAATCTTGCTCAGATTATTTTTTTGATAGCCTTTATTCACCTTTCTTCTACCTTTTTAATAAAAGTTAAGACATCTTTCTCCTACCCCTTACCCAGTCCAGTATACCTGAGGTAACCTGTATTTAGTTTGATGTGTATTTTAATATTATTTAAAATTTTCCTGTATTCTATTCTTTTTAGACCCTGTTTGGCAATAACAAGCTTACTACATTTGGAAGCAGCACAACCAGTGCACCTTCATTTGGTACAACCAGTGGCGGGCTCTTTGGTAACAAACCAACCCTGACTTTAGGAACCAATACAAACACTTCTAATTTTGGTACATATAAAAAGCAGGTTTGGCTCTCTTAAAGTTAAACTGACCATACCACACATTATTCTCCTGATTCATATGATTGGAAATATTTAAAAATTCTCAGGTAAGCTGTGGCTTGATGTGAGGTACCAGAGGGAAAGATTTAAAGTCGTGGATATGACTTTAAATTAGTAGGCATGTAAATTGCCTTTCATTTACTTCGAATTACCTCAGCAATAGCTGAGAAACCATAAAGGAACACATTGCATGAGGCCAAGTTTCAAACACGTGGTGGTATACAGGAGAGATTTGGTTATTCTTATTTTTTTTGTTGTTGGTTTGTTGTGTTCTATGTTTTTTTTGGTAGAGACAGGGTCTTTATATCGTCTCAACCTCCCAAAGTGCTGAGATTACAGGTGTGAGCCCTTGTGCCTGGTGTGGTTATTCTTATTGAAAGTTGAAATGTGCCACACATCGTGATGAGCACCTGTAGTCCCAGCTGTTATGGGGGTTAAGTCAGGAGGATCACTTAGGAATTCAAGGCTCTGCAATGTGCTATGATCACATTTGTGAATTGCCACTGCATTCCAGCCTAGCACCATAGTGAAAGCAGGTCTCTAAAAAAATAATAAGAAAAATAATAGAAGAAAGCTGAAACGTTTCTGATTTAGGGGATTATTCAGTAGTTTATTTTTGGCTGTTTCAAAAATTTTGAATGCATGTTCACTGTATGCATATTCATTGTTAAAAATCTGGAAAATACAGAAAAGATTGAACAATAATTTAAAAAATCTTAACCTGTCTTAGAGATATGCTAGAAAAATTTAAACCAGTTTTATGGAACATGAAATTATTAATATTTTCCCTTCCCCTTCCCTCTTTTCATTTTTTGAGATGGAGTCTTGCTTTGTCACCTAGGCTGGAGTGCAGTGGCACGATCTCAGCTCACTGCAACCTCCGCCTCCTGGGTTCAAGCGATTCTCCTGTCACAGTCTCTCGAGTAGCTGGGATTTCAGGCATGCACCACTGGGCCCAGCTGATTTTTGTATTCGTAGTAGAGATGGAGTTCCACTATGTTGGCCCGGCTGGTCTTGAATTCCTGAGCTCAAGTGATTTGCTTAGAGGTTTCTTTGGTTTGTGAATATAGTCACGTTCAGTGATACAAAAATAAAAGATGTCATCTTTATCTGAGTTTCTTCACTAACTTGTGTGCTGAATTTGAATTGTCTTTTTAATTTTAATTTGTAAAATTGACTTTTACAAGTTGATAAACTTGTCAGTTAGAATCTGAGGAAATGTGTGGTATAAACCTTGTACATTGGGATTTATTTCCCTCTTGTGGGTTTGAGGTAGTTCACAAGTATCTTGTTTTCTGCTGCTTATTGGGCTGTAAGATCTCTTTTCATTAAATTTTTATTCAAAAAGAAAAAGAATATCTCAAAGTATATTTTTTATTTTTTCACCAAGGAAAGTTGAGAGTGCTTAACTAGGCAGCACTCCATTTTTGTGGCATAGCTATTAAAACAATTCAAGAAGGCCGGGTGTGGTGGCTCACGCCTGTAATCCAAGCCTGTAATCCTTTGGAGGCCAAGGCAGGTGGATCACGTTAGGTTGGGAGTTCAACACCAGCCTGACCAACAGGGTGAAACCCTGTCTTTTAAAAAAAAAAAAAAAAAAAAAAAAAACGCAATTTGAGGAGAGATCAAATAAATGTCTAAGTCAAATATATTGCAGTTAAGTCAGGTTACTTGCTTGGATTTTAAAATGACATGAAATATGATTGTTTTTAAACTTTTATATTCTTCAGCTTTTTCTTGACCTCTTTTATTGAGATAATAATCCAAATACTGGCATGACAATGTATGATATTCTTAGTGATACTATCATCTGTTCCAAAATACTCTTATCTTTTGGGCTGGTTTTCCTCCATGATTTTTTTTGAGATGGATTCTTGCTCCATTGCCCAGGTTGAAGTACAGTGTGGTCTTGGCTCACTGCAACCTCCGCCTCCTGGATTGATCTTCCTGCCTCAGCCTCCCAAGTAATTGGGATTACAAGTGTGTACTACCACAGCTGGCTATTTTTTTTTTATTATTATTATTTTTTTTAGTAGAGAACAGGTTTCACAATGTTGGCAAGGCTGGTCTTAAACTCCTGACCTCAAGTGATCCAACCAACTCTGCCTCCCAGTGTTGGGATTACAGGTGTGAGCCACTGTGCCTGATGCTCCATGATTTTTAAATGACTTCCTATGTTTTACAAACAGGGTTTTCTGGCTAACAGTTGATTTTTTTTTCTCTTATGAGAGATTAGTGACATATTCATTAATTCTTTTGTTGATATTTAGCTCCAGAAGGAATAATGAAACTTTGTGAACATATGTGAACAAAAGAAAAGTAATGGCAGCAGTACAGAATAGGATCTTTGTTTGATACTTTTGGAATTTTTTTTTTTTTTTGAGATGGATTGTTGCCTAGGCTGGAGTGCAGTGGTGTGATCTTGGCTCACTGCATCCTCTGCCTCCCGGGTTCAAGCGATTATTCTGCTTCAGCCTCCCGAGTAGTTGGAATTCTGGGTGTGCACCACCACCCCTGGCTAATTTTTGTATTTTTAGTACAGATGGGGTTTCTCCATGTTGGCCATGCTCGTCTTGAACTCATGACCTCCAGTGATCTGCCCACCTTGGCCTCCCAAAGTGCTGGGATTACAGTTGTGAGCCACTGTACCCGGCTGATACCTGTGGATTTTAAAGGGGACTCATAGGACTTTGTCTAAATGGTGGATCATAGTGTAGGAGACTTCTCATGTACAGTCAGCCACATGTTACTATCCATGCCAGGTCCATCTATTCAAAATAAAAGCTACTGTAGAGAGTTTTGTAGGCAGTTTTTTTTCTTAGTAGGGACCTTTAGGTTCAGTTAAAGTATCTTTGTTGATTATTTTATTTTTATTTTATTTGTATTTATTTATTTATTTTAAACATTCTCACTCTGTTGCCCAGGCTGGAGTGCAGTGGCACAGTCTTGGCTCACTGCAACCTCTGTCTCCCAGGTTCAAGTGATTCTCCTGCTTCAGCCTCCCAAGTAGCTGAGATTACAGGCATGTGTCACCATGCCTGGCTAATTTTGTATTTTTAGTAGAGATGGGGTTTCACCGTGTTGGCCAGGCTGGTCTTGAACTCCTGACCTCGGGTGATCCACCTGCCTTGGCCTCCCAAGTGCTGGGATTGTAGGCATGAGCCACCGCACCCAGCCAATTGTTTTATTTTTAGTGCAAGTTGGGGGGAGTGAATTTTTCTTCTAAATAAACATGAAACATCCATGGAACGCTTTGGGCGTTACAAAGGAAATGTTCCCAGAGCTCAAGCACATTCACTTTGCTTGGCTATTGATATTATCCTGTATTGAATTGATAGTTTTTAATTTTATTTGTTTTTGAGACAGAGTCTTGCTCCCTTGCCCAGGCTGGAGTGCAATGGCTTGATCTAGGCTTACTGCAACCTCTGCCTCCCAGGTTCAAGCCATTCTCCCACCTCAGCCTCCCAGGTAGCTGGGATTACAGGCTAATTTTTTTTTTGTATTTTTGTAGAGACGGCGTTTCACCATGTTGGCTAGGCTGGTTTTGTACTCCTGACCTCAGGTGATGCTGCCTCTGCCTCCCAAAGTGTTGGGATTCCAGGCATGAGCCACCACGCCCAGCCTTTGAATTGATATATCAAGGCTGAAATATAATTAAGTATATATGAAGACTTGTTTGCCGGTGTGAAATTGTTTTTTAAAAAGTTAAAATAACCTACAAGTTAGGAGTCCTAAATATTAACTGAAAGGTTCACAACTTAGAGTCAGACTGCTTTGTGTTAAACTCCCTTATAGAGGAAATTGAGAGTTATATTAAAAGTACAATCCACTCATTCTTTTGTCTTCCTAGGTTTTGGCACAAATACCAGTGGGAATAGTATTTTTGGAAGTAAACCAGCACCTGGTACTCTTGGAACTGGGCTTGGTGCAGGATTTGGAACAGGTAAGAAGCTGCTACCATAAGATGTAGACAGTGACACAACTTGACTTTCTAGTTGCTGGAACTTGAGAGATCTGTTTGATCATGTTGCTGGAATTAAGAATTCTAGCTTTTCATTTTTACAACTGAATTTGTAAAACATTCCCAGCAGTTACGGCTTTCACAGGCTTTAAAACGTTGGCACGTTTGTCTTAGAAGCTGTATGTTCACTTTTCTACAAAATGTCCTCTAATAGTCCTGGTCTGTTTCAGATTTTTAGTATTTAATGTGTGAATTGTCATGAGGACATTAGCTTTCAGTTTCCCCATGTTACTTTTGTAACAGGGATTTAAGACCTTAAACTCTTTATCAAGTAAGCCCTAACAGAAGGGCAGAGCAATAAGAGCACATGCTGCTGAAATTAATAAATTATCCTTTGCAAGGTCTTTGCATACGTTTCATTTAGTTCCATTGTCATACAGACCAATGTCACCCCTTTTCCCTGATTCTCAGTGTTAACAACTATTTTTCAGGGTCTTTGAAGATATTCATCCTTTTACCTGCCCAGCTGTTTTTAAACAGTTGGAGGGTGATGATGGTTGTAAAATATATAAGTGTTTTAGCATGTACAGTTAAAACAAGGTTGTTTGATTAAACATACAGTTTTGCCTACTTTTTCTAAATCATTTGATTGCAGGCATGGTCATTTAGTTGCAGACCATGTCCTTAGTCTCTGCTTCCACTGTCCAGTTATCTGTTTTGTTTTGTTTTGATTTTGCTTCTATCATCTGAGCATTCATCTGTCATATCCTTTTTTTTTTTTTTTTTTTTTGAGATGGAGTCTCACTCTGTTGCCCAGGCTGGAATGCAGTGGTGCAATCTTGTCGGCTCCCTGCAATGTCTGCCTCCTGGGTTGAAGTGCTTCTCCTGCCTCAGCCCCTCGAGTAGCTAGGATTACAGGCATACACCACCATGCCCAGCTGGTTTTTGTATTTTTAGTAGAGACCAGGTTTCACCATGTTGGGCAGGCTGGTTTCAAGTAGCTGGGATTACAGGTGTGAGCCACTGCACCTGGCTGTCATTTCCTTCTTAATGGAACCTCATTTTGTACTGTGAGGGGGGTACAGACTTGCTGTGTGTGTGTGTTGAGACAGTCTTGCTGTGTGTGTGTGTGTGTGTGTGTGTGTGTGTGTGTTAAGACAGTCTTGCTTTGTACCCCAGGCTGGAGTGCAGTGGTGTGATCTTGTCTCACAGCAGCTTACACCTCCTGAGTTCAAGTGATTCTCCTGCCTCAGCCTCCTGATCTTATCTCACAGCAGCCTCCACCTCCTGGGTTCAAGCAGTTCTCCTGCCGCAGCCTCCCAAATAGCTGAGACTACAGGCGTGTGCCACCACTCCCAGCTAATTTTTGTATTTTTAGTAGAGACAGGGTTTCACCATGTTGGCCAGGCTGGTCTTGAATTCGTGCCTTGTGATCCCCCAGCCTTGGCCTCCTAAAGTGCTGGGATTACAGGAGTGATTCACCACACCTGGCCTTTAATTATCTTTTTAAGATAAAAAAAAAGTTTTTTTTTGTTTTGTGTCGAGTCAGGGTCTTGCTCTGTTGGCCAGGCTGGAGTGCAGTGGTGCAATCTTGGCTCACTGTAGTCTCTGCCTCCCGGGTTCAAGCGATTCTCCTGCTTCAATCTCCCGAGTAGCTGGGATTACAGGCGCACACTACCACACCCGGCTAATTTTATGTTTTTAGTAGAGACAGAGTTTCTCCATATTGGTTACGCTGGTCTTGAACTCCCGATCTCAGGTGCTGTGCCCAGTTTGGCCTCCCAAAGTACTGGGACTATAGGCGTGAGCCACTGCTCCTGGCCTGGGATTATATTTTTAAATGGAAACGATACCCTATATGAGTGACTTTTAATCCAAAGGCTGAGGTGCATTAGTTGATTATAATATTAATGTAGTTGCCTGCAATCAGCATTTTAAGAAAATGAAGTAGAATTAAAAATCAGGCTGGGCCTAGTGGCTTATGCCAGTAATTGCGGCACTTTGGGAGGCCTAGGCAGGAGGATTGCTTGAGGTCAGGAGTTCAACATCCTCCTGAGCAACATAGTAAGACACTATCAAAAAAAAAGAAAATCAAAAATAGATGTCCATGGCGGCATGTGCCTATAGTCCTAGCTACTCAAGCAGCTGAATGAGATGTGCTGTAGGAGCCTGGGAGATAGATGCTGCAGTGGGTTATGATTGTACCACTGCACTCCAGCCTGGGCAACAGAGTGAGACTCTGTCTTTTAAAAAAATCCTTTTAAATATTAAGGTTAATACTCTTTTGTGAAACTTTGTTTTAGTTGTGTTTATGTGTTTTGGGTCTCAGTGCTTTTATAGCATGTGCCGTAACAAAAATGTTTGAAAGCACTGTCTTACATAGTCTTCTGTGACTTGTATTTTCATTTCACATAATATTACTAGTTTCTTTTTTGTTTTGGTCAGTACCTACAGATTGATCTCATTTTTAAAAACAAGAGCTGGATGAGGTGGCTCACGCCTGTAATCCCAGCTCTTTGGGAAGCTGAGGTGGGCGAGTTGCCTGAGCCTAGGAGTTTAACAGCATGGGCAACATAGGGAGACCCTGTCTCTACTAAAAATGCAAAAAGTTAGCTGGGTGTGGTGGTGTGTGCCTGTAGTCCTAGCTATTCGGGAGGCTGAGATTGGAGAATCACCTGAGCGTAGGAAGTCAAGCCACTGCACTCCAGACTGGGCAATGGGAATGAAACTCTTTTACCCTTAAAAAAAAAAAAAAAAAAAAAAGAGTATTCCTTCATATACACATAATTTACACACATCATGCATGTACCACTATTTATTTAACATTTCACCTATTGATGGACATTTGAGTTATTTGATGATGTTGGCAAAGCCTTCAGTGAAGATTTTTGTTACATAATTTTCCGTGTGTTAGTGTTATTGTAGGATTGATACATCAGTGATACAGCAAATTTGAATTGCAGTATTGGAAGATATGCATATTTCAAATTTTGGTTGATTTTGCTAATTTGCCTTCCAAAAACAATGCCAGTTTGTGTTGTTGCTCACATTGTATAAAATGCCCATTTTTCTACACCCTTTACATATTGTGTTGGGTTTTTTTGTCTTTGCATGCATGATAGTAGAAATTGGTAAATGCAGTTTGCACTTCACTGATTACTGTCAAAGGTGAATGCCTTTGTGTTTTTTTATTTGCCATTTGAGTCTTTCAGTTCTCTCTTACTAATATTGTATTATTGTTTCTTTTTTTTCCAGCATCTACCACTAACTTGAGATCTTTATTTTTAAGGAAACTTTGTGTATTGTGGATATTAACTCTTTTTTTTTTTTTTGATATTAACTTTTTGGTTATATAATAGATTTTTTTTTAAATGGAAAGTCCCATTATGCCCCAGAAAGAATTTCATTTGAGCTTTTCAACTTATCCAACTTCTACCACATAAATTTCACAAGAAATAAAAGCTCTAATTTTTTTGTATGGTGTGATCCCTAAACATACGCAGATGATATAATCTGCAATCAAATAATGTTTTCTTCCAACCCTGTAGGAAAAAAAATAGCTTTGGTACGGGTAAATTAAGGAAGGCTTTTATTTTTTATTTTTTTGAGATGAAGTTTTGCTCTCGTTGTCCAGGGTTCAGTGCAATGGCACGATCTTAGCTCACTGCAACCTCTGCCTCCTGGTTTCAACTGATTGTCTGCCTCAGCTTCCCAAGTAGCTGGATTACAGGCATGCGTCACCACACCCAGCTAATTTTGTATTTTCAGTAGAGATGGGATTTCACTGTGTTGATCAGGGTGGTCTCAAACTCCTGACCTCATGTCATCCACCTGCATCAGCCTCCCAGAGTGCTGGGATTAGAGGTGTGAGCCACCGCACCTGGCCACAAGTTTTGTTTTTTATTTTATATTTTTCCAAGATGAAGTCTTGCTCTGTCGCTCAGGCTGAAGTGCAGTGGTGTGATCTCAGCTCACTGCAATTTCTGCTTTGTGGGTTGAAGCAGTTGTTCTGCCTTAGCCTCCTGAGTAGCTGCAATCGCAAGTGCACACCACCCCCAGCTAATTTTTGTATTTTTAGTAGAAACCGGGTTTCACCGTGTTGGCCCAGCTAGTCTCATACTCCTGACCTTGTGATCCTCCTGCTTCGGCCCCGCAAATTCCTGGGATTACAGACGTGAGCCAACACGCCTGGCCAGAAGTTTTATTTTTATGTGATCAGCATTACTTTTTCTTTGGCTCCTGGGTCTTTTAGATTATTATTAGCATTGTCTTTCCCTGTATTCTAAGATTCTGTAACTGTTTTTCTGATGCTTTTCTTATTCTGCAACAATGTAATATCCCGTTTTATTTTAATATATTCTGTTTTTCTTCAATGGTTCTCTCACAGTGAACAAGTTGCATTTTTGGTTGCTGTTGTATATTCCTTATACATGCCTGTCCTATAAACTAAAAGATGAATACAATCAATTAAGAATTTTACACCACTAACCTTAGCAGCAGCATATCATGCAGGAAAAGGAGAATTGTGAGTCACTAAGCATACATACTGTTGCAATTTCCTGATTATCACATCTGCTGAAGCAGGTTCTTGGCTTTGAGAGGAACATTTCATGAGATTTGCATATAAACACCCACATTCCTGAACTCTGTATTTCATAGTTTAACAAGTAGACTAGCACTGTAGCTTTGGGCTATATTTTTGGGAGGCATTAGGTAAGTGGGTGTTTCTCTGTAGCTTCTTATTTTCAGTGATGGAGATTCAGACTCAATCCTCCTGTATGTAACATTGGCCTTTGGGTACGTCCTGTAACTGGGCTTTTGGGTACTTAATGATGAGTAGTTGATGTATAATACATAAGATTTTTTTATATGCTTAGAATTAAGAAAGAATCTTCGTATAAAAGGTTTTATATTGTCCCTTGGCATGTGATTTTTCTCCTGCCCCATGTGTTCAGACTAAGAAACATTCATTAACTCATGGACATAACAATTTCTTGTTTTATAGTGATATTAACTATAATTAGCACTATCAAGTGCCCACCATTGTCTTGGTTACTTAGTAATAATAATAAACCTTAGTTCTACAGGTTTTCCTTGAAGTAATGGGTATATGTAGTAAAGTTGATTGTAATACTTAGAGACACATAGAAAAATCTATCTGGTGCTAATAGATGCCTCAGATAAATTTAAATTCTAACATTTATTGGAATTTCCATCTCAGAAGGAAAATAATCATTTTCAATTTTTTCTTGATCTTCTTTGGAGTTTCTAAGGCCACTATTACCATTTTGTCCCGCATATAGCTTCTTTATAACTGCTACAGCTAATCATAAATATAGCACATTTTTTCTATCTTGACAAATTACCAAAACTTTATTATGTCACACAAAATGTCTCTCAAATCGTGGACTATTCTTTCATTAAATATCAAAAACCATTTGTGCATAAAACAAGGCAGATCTGGATAAAATACCTATTTTTCCATTGATAAATTGCAACAATCTGTAGTCAAGTAATTTTACGATAATCCCTTTACAGACAATCCGAACCTCACAGTGCCTTTTTTTATTATTCTGTGGATTATTGAAATACAGTACAGTGATTTTAGACTGGTTCATGGGTCATCATCCAGAGATGCTGTAAAGGTGAGGGCAATACATATTCAGAGCAGAATTTTTCACCTATTTTATATATTGGAGTTTCACCTAAGTTTTTGTTAGGAGGCAAGGAGGTATTAGCCTACCAGAAAATTAAAAATTCTGTAATCTGTGCTGTAAACTATTTCCTTTGAGGAAGTAATACAATTTTAGTATTTCTTAGAGCTTGCATTACTAATGGTTTTGAACTTTAAAAGTATTATTCCTGAGATACAAGATGGCCGATCACTAGCAGCTCAGGATTGCAGCTCCCAGTAAAAGCGCAGAGAGCCAGTGGACGCCACACTTACCGGTAAATTTTTGCTGCCCACGGACCAGGACATTCCCAGTGGAGGAGCCCCACGGGTCGCCAGT
>CAUYQU010035517.1:0-11081 GCA_963574635.1 Cheracebus regulus
TTTTGTGGATTTATCCACCTGTCGTCTTTGTAATTGCCGACTTTCAGATTGGGTCTCTGAGTGGACGTCCGGCTTGTTGGTGATGAAGTTTTTTCTGTTTCTTAGTTTTCCTTCGGCGGACACCCCTTCCCCACAGAGCTGGGCCTTTCCGGGTTCCACTGTGCTTGCTCTCAGTCCTCAGTGCTTCCAATTGCTGTTCTCCTTGTGGGGATGGGACCAGAAGAGCCTGACTAAAAGGGCACCCAGTCCTGTATACTCCACACCGAGAAGCACCGTGCCGGGGCGCCAGCAAAACAGCCGCGCTGGCCAAAAGAGTTGTGCTGGCAACCCGTGTGGCCCCTTTGCCAGGAATCTCCCAGTTTGTGGGCATCAAAAATTCGTCTGCAATTGCAGCATCCACTCGCTCTCTGTGCTTTCACTGGAAGCTACAATCCTGAGCTGCTGCTATGCGGCCATCTTGGATCTCTCTCCTAATTGGCGAGTTTAAAGCAAGCAGGCATTGGCTCCATGGAGTCACGCTGTGACTGAGAGGTAGTCACTGTGGCATATCTGCACAGTCCATGCAGGTTGTGAAGTCTGTGGGGCAAGTAAAGCTAGTTGTATCCAGCTGTACCACAAAAAGGTGGTCACTAGGAGGTGGTTACAAAAGGCAGACATCTGGATCCATCGAACTGAGGAATTAGGAGAAAGAAGAAAACTAGAAACTCAGTCAAGGGTGGCTAAATCCTGCTTTTGGTATAAGAAAGTCCCGCTTATACTCAAAACAGATACTGAGGCAACATATAAGAATTCACTATAAGAATTCTTATAAGAGTTCAAACTATAAGAATTCACTACACAGCAACTGGAAACTTGTTAAAAATATAGCACCCTAGACCCCACTCCAGCCCTACTAGATCAGAATCTACTTTTTTATTTTAATGCCAGGAGATTCATCATGTACATTGACATTTGAGAAGTATTGGTCCAGCTCCCAGATTATGTTATGCTACTAGTTCATGAACAATACTCCTGAATAACAAGATCAGAGAAAAGGGTACAAGACCATGAGTCAACAGTCTTTGTCTGGATGTGATTCTGCCATTGTACATTGTATTATCTTGGAGAAGTAACTTAATACACGTAGGCCTCAGTTTCCTCATTTGCAAAATATGGAGGACAAATTATTTTTAAGATACTTTCAGTCTTTATGAAAACATTAAAATCTTTTTTCTGATTTAGTCACTTAAATTTAAAACAACAAAAATAACTCTGTAGACCTTCATAGCTGTAGTTATTTTTTAATTCAGATATTATTAAGATTGTTTATGTGACATAAGTTGTACACTATTTTCACTGTTGCTACAGATGGCATTACCTAGATAAAAAGAAAAGGCACTGAGCTAGGACTGAGTTTAAATTCTGGTTACGTCCCTTGCCAGGTTTAAAATATCACACATGATTAACTTTCAGAGATATGTATGAACTTCATAAAACTTAAAATCTGACAGGCACAGGCCTTACAAATCCCAAATGCCTATATGTCTGATTCCTAAAAAACGTTAACATTCTTCCACTAATAAGATATAGGAATAGGTACAATAAAAATTCATTTCATGATAATCATGTTATGGATACCAGATATAAAAAGAAAGGCAAAAACATGTTATAGAAAATCATACTGAAGGCAAGCCCAGGATGTGTGTCTTAAACAAGCTCATACTGCCATAACAAAATACCACAGACTAGGTGGCCTAAACAACAGAACTTTATTTCTCACAGTTCTGGAAGTTGGGAAGTTCAATATGGCCTGGTTCCGATGAAGGCCCTCTTCCTGGCCTGCAGACAGCCTGCTTTTTGCTAGGATGGAGAGAGAATGCTCTAGTGTCTCTTCCTCTTCTTATAAGGGAACTAATCATATCATGGGAGCATTACCTGCATGATCTCATCTAAACTTAATTACCTCCCAAAGGCTCCATCTCGTACTACCATCACATTGGGGGTTATACCTTCAACATATGAATGAATTTGAGGGAGACACAAGCATGCAGTCCATGAAATGGGTATTTAAACCCAATTCTCAGAACTTGAGCAAAGGAGAAGGAGGGCCATGGGTATTCCTCTGAGTTTTCTGTGATGTCTGAAAATAAAGAAAATGCTATATGCTTTCAAAGTTAGCAGGCTGCTATAATACATTTCAATGACAGATTTTTCATTTAGTTCATTTGGTTCGACTTCTGGGAATATGCATTTTTATCAGTCATTTCAACTGATTCTAATTCAGTCTCTAAACTACACTTTGAGAAACACTGAGGCCAGGGCAGTGGCTCACACTTATAATCCTAGCATTTTGGAAGATCAAGGCAGAAGGATCACTTGAGCCCAGGAGTTTGAGACCAGCCTAGGCAATATAGCAAGACCTCATCTCTATTTTTTAAAATAAAAAATAAAAAATATTTTTTAAAAAGAGGGAGAAACACTGGATTAGACAATCTGTGAGGTCATTTAAATATCTAAAATGCTGATTATAAAAGTCTAGGAATTCATTAGAATTCCATCTGATTTACATATCTACTACTGTATATTATCAAAGAAAAACAGCACTACCTGTGAGTTATCATGTTTACCTGAGGAAGATTAATATATAACATTTAGGATTTTTTTTAAAAACTAAAATAACTTAAGGTTTCTTTTTATTATTTATTCAACATGATAAATTTATTTTGCCCAGGAAAGAATAGGTATGAAATATTAATAGGCCCTTGTTTTCATACTTTCCCCTTTTTCTTTATTTTTCTTATTTATTCATATATTCTCTGGAATAATAAAAATACAACTTCACCTAATTCCTGCATGACCAGTTTCACTGGTAAATATTCATGTGTACCTTCACATACTAGTTATTATTTTTTCTTACATTTTAAAATTCAATTTTATAAAGCAGTCTTGGCCACAGTGTAAATAGTTTAATCCAGATTGATTCTAATTAGAGTATGAGCCTCATTTGCTTTCTTATAATGCCCTTGAGCTGTTCGGTTCCATTTTAAAAGAATGGGCCAACATAGAGGAAAAAAATCAAGAGCATCTGACTTCTATAGTCTTGTACAGTCTGTAAAGCTACTTTGCTTCTCTAAGAGCTTTTTTTGTTTATTTGTATTTCATTCTACTTTTCTGGGAATATGTGCCAACCATTAATAATTTACAAGACACATAGGCTGGATCAACAGACCAACATGTGCTCAGTGATTGGCTTCCTTTTGCTCTGCTTCTTAATATGACAAGAAATAGATTTCTTGGACTAGTTGCCACCTCTATTATCAGGAGCTCTCGGCCAATTTCCAGGCCAAGGCCTATTAAATGAAGCTTCTGAGAAGCCAAACGATTTAAATACCCTGGAGTTAAGAAGCTCTATTCAAGTAGGCATCAGCAAAGGTGATAGTACTTCCACAGTTCTATTAACGATTGATGAATTCTCAGCAAATGTTGATGAGTTAATTCAATCACCATGGTTAAAACAAATGGTGCTTAGATTCTGCTAGTTTTTCTTCTTTACAAAATTTAATTTGCCTTTTTATAATGAAAGATATTAAGGAGAAAAAAGGACTTTGGAATTAAACTGGATGGTTGGCATCCCAGGCTCACTATTAATAGCTTTATGGAGATTATGTAACCTCCATGAAAATCTGCTTTGTTTCTTGTTTTCCACAAAGTGGTAAAATACAGTGTAACTCAGAAGTACATGAGGGCCAATGTAACATACTTAGTAGAGTGCCCAGCACCTGCACTGCCCTTAACAAATGGTAGTAGTTATTATTTAGCAGGAAGCCAACCAGTGACTTCCTAGTGAATGTGCATGCCTTTCATTCCTCACTGCCTCCTTATCCCTTTTATTGTTTCTCTCCAAATTATAGCAGGTGCTTCCATATCATCTCATCTCCCCGCTACCCAGGCCCCTACCACTTCCACACCCATTCCTTCTCCCAGATATTTGATAACCACATGACCTCGGGCCCAGTATTTCCACATTTCCTGGTCTTGCTCTTGTTGGGTAATATTTTTTTAGAATGTCCTGATTCTATTGTTATCAAAATACACATCTTTTTTTTTTTTCTTTCTCTGTCACCAGGTTGGAGTGCAGTGGTGTGATCTTGGCTCACTACAACCTCCGCCTCCTGAGTTCAAGTGATTCTCCTGCCTCAGCCCAGCTTATTTTTGTATTTTTAGTAGAGATGGGGTTTCACCATATTGGCCAGGATGGTCTCAATCTCCTGACCTCGTGATCCACCTGCCTTGGCCTCCCAAAGTGCTGGGATTACAAGCGTGAGCCACTGCTCCCTGACAAAATACAATTATATTTTACTTGGGTTTCATTTTTTTAATTTCCATATCCAATTTCATTATATATCTGATGTATTTTATAGGAAACCCACCAATCTGTAGTGGTAGATGATAGTGACAATGATTTACTGACAGGTAACTGTTGACGTCAAAATAAAATATAGAGATAGGCCAGGCATGGTGACTCATGCCTGTAATCCCAGCACTTTGGGACAGCAAGGCAGGTGGATCACCTGAGGTCAGGAGTTTGAGACCAAGCTGGCCAACATTGCAAAACCCCATTTCTACTACAAATATATATGTGTATATATATATATATATATATATATATATATATAGAGAGAGAGAGAGAGAGAGAGAGAGAGAGAGAGAGAGAGAGATAGATGATAGATACACACATATATATGCTGGTTATATGCATGAAATGGTGTCCCGATGTTGCTTTTTTAATTTTTCTGACCGTTTGTGAACATGTTGTCCACTTATTTATTGCTCATTTGCTTTTCACGTTCCATGAAACCTGTTCATATCCTTTGCCTATTTTTATGGGTTGTTTGTGATTTTTATCTTCACTGATTTTTAGGAGGTTTCTGCTATGGATAGTAGCCCTTTTCCATAAACATTACAAACCATTTTTTTTTCTCCAGTCAATCATTTGTGTTTTGGATTTTATTTTAGATGCAATAATCTTTTCCCCATTTTATAGGATCAATCATGTGGGAAAACTCTTCATTTAAAATATATTGTATATTTTATACAATATATGTATAAAATATATTGTGTATATGAGAGACTGGTTCCAGGATATCCATGTAGACCAAAATCCACACATATTCAAGACCTGCACTTGGCCCTGTGGAACTCACTTATGAGAAAAGTTGACCCTTCCTATACGCAGGTTTTTAATCCAGGAATATTGTATCTCCACCTGTGATTGGTTGAAAACATCTGCTTATAAGTGGGCCCACGTAGTTCAACTCTCTGCTGTTCAAGGGTCAACCATATGGAAGCTAAAAGGACCAAGTGGCCTGCTCCAAGCTGCATGTTCAGTTAAATGCAGAGCAGAGATAGACACAGTTCCTCACCTAGGTCCTCCTTCCTTATCCAACGCCTTCCAGGAACTGCTCTTCCCACTCTGCCCTTATTTCTCTGTACTCCATCTGTGTGTGTTCACAGCAAATGGAATCAATTTGAAAACACAGGACAGCAAAGTATAATAAAATATCATAACACAAAAACAGCTCACATGCCTTGAGCACATTTTTTTTATGCTGCCCTTTTATAGTAGCCCAAACACCTAAGCAGTGCTTGGGGAAGAGATTGCCATCCCGCTGGAGCATAGGCAGGGTACCAGAGACAGAGCAGATGGCTGAGGGACATCCCTGGCTGGGAATTCTGCCAGCAAACATTGGTGAGGAGGTGCAGAGATACTCTGAGTAAGACAGCCAGGAGACTAATATGTTCAGATGGCATAATGCCTTTTCACAAACTGCTGGGCTGTTTATTCACAGCAGAGGGAAATAAGGCTTTTAAAAGCTCTAACACCTTAGACATCACATTACAGTGGAAATCACTTCCCTGTAAGAGAGTGAATGTATTAGGAAAACATTTCCTGAAATATCATCGCATGTGCTAAAATTATATGTTTTGAAAACAAAAACATCCAAGTTTTTATTCTCTGTATTGAGACATTGAGCCCATTAATTTTTATATGCATCATTTGCAACACTCTTCAATACATTCCTGCAGCTGGATACCAAGAGAAATGCAGTATGGTGACCATGAGTTTGTGTGTTTAATAGCACATTGAGAAAAATGGAAGTCAGATGGCCCATTTCTGCTGTATCATTCTATTCAGTTTAGCCAATTAAAGCATTAATGTTTGCTCATGCCTGACCATTCCAAACACATATTGATACAAAATGAACAATAAACACTGGGAAATTTTAGCTTAGATGAGACATGTTTTTCAGAAGTTTGTCTGGATGACTAAGCCAGTGATTTTCAACCAGGATGGTGGGAGGTGGGTGGAGAAGATCTCTTAAAATTACACTTTTCACCCAGGATTCTGATAATCCTTTTATAAGGCATCCTATCCACCACCTCCACACAAATGACAATCAGGTAAGCCAATTACAATTGGAAATGGAAAATGCATCTCAGGTGAATTGGGCATGGAAAAGGATTGAGAACTACTGATGTAAAAACTCAAAGAGATTTCTTCAAGTAGAAACCAGCCTGGCAAATTTACACACACACACACACACACACACACACACACACACACACACACACTTCAATGCTGTTAATATTAATAGGCAAGACTGAGCTAGGCACAGTGAAGTATGCAAATGAAGGCTTTTTCTATGTACTTTTATTTAACCTTCAGCCCAAATCCTAAGCCCAACACAATACTATTGACCACGCAAATAATTATGGAAGATCTATTGGGGGTAGATTGTACTTTAAAATGTCTAATGGTTGATCCCTACCCTCTGGAGGCTCACAGTCTAATTGATGTATTCAGGCAAGTGCACAAAGAGAAACAACACAAAGCAAAGTCTGCCATCCTTATCCACCCACTGCAAACACATAGAAATAATTCCCACTGGAGAAACCTATAATTACCAAAATGAAGATCAAGAATACAAGGAATGCTGATAACTTTGAGAAATCAATCACTAGAGAGCTAGATGCAGGAAGCCAGATTACAGGTATTCCAAGAGTCAGAGTGGGGTGAATAAAAAGGGATAATGGGCCTAAGTAAGGTGTTTATTGTGAAAGGTTAAAATTAAGAAAACAAATAAAGATGATCCTAGGAGATACCTGAAGATTGTTCACGGAAAAAGCAGACAGTGCTACAATGGGAAGGATTAAGGATGGTGCTGAAGAAGTGGGAGTTCCTGAGGATGGAAGTGGATGGGGTGCAAATGGACATGCTCCTCAATTGGAGGGTGGGCATCCAGGCACTCTCATCCAACCCCCACTTTTTAGACTTTTTCTATTTTTTTCCTAAGGGAATTACCCTGCCAGCTTTTTGGCTTGGATGAAGTCAATGTTGATAAACTTAATTTTTCTAAAAAAGTATTCTTTTCCATTTTTTTTGTTGTTGTCTGTTTGCAGATGGAGTTTCTCTCTTACTGCCCAGGCTGCAGTGCAAGGGTTCAATTTTGGCTCACTTGAACCTCCACCTCCCACGTTCAAGCAATTCTCTTGCTTCAGCCTCCTGAGTAGCTGAGATTACAGGCACCCATCACCATGCCCGGCTAATTTTTGTATTTTTTTTTTTTTTGTATTTTTAGTAGAGACAGGGTTTCACTGTTGGCCAGGCTGGTCTTAAACTCCTGACTTCAGGTGATCCACCCACCTCAGCCTCCCAAAGTGCTGGGATTATAGGTGTGAGCCATCACACCTGATCTTTTTTCAGTTTTTGTTATCCATTTTTTGGTAATTTCTTATTTTATATCTTGTCCATTCTCACTAATTCATTGAATGAATTAGGAAGCAGTTGTTCTTTCTGTTATTCAAAAGGAATAAAAAAATTTATTTATATTTTAATTGACAAAAAGTCTCAAAAACAGGTTATGATAGTCTTCCAACTTTCCTTTTTCAAAGTTGTTTTAGCATTGATATAATCTGTAGTGCTACTTAACTTTTAGAACATATGGAATACAATTATAATCAATCTTTTCTACTAATTATCACATCTATATCAGTAAATATTCTTGAGTTTTATCTTGGGAAGCAGTTAAGTTACTTAGAAACAGTTTGATCCTTTCTGGATCTTGCTTAAGATGTGTTAAGTGGGACTGGATCAATGCTCAGTCCAGAGTTAAATATTCTTCATGACTGAGTCAACACCCTCTGCATACCCTGCTCTGTACCGCATGAATCATGGGGCTTTCTGTTCTGGCTGGTAGGAACAGGCACTGTTCCATGCCCTGCATGAATATGATCACCTCTAATTCTCTTAGGTGGTTCTTCTCTCGGTTGGTTTCTTCAAACACATGTGTTATCAGTACTCATTGGATATTTGAGGGGATCCCTACACAGATCTCTGTAGTTATCTCTCGGTGCAGTATTCCCCTCTTTGATACTCCATCCTGCAAAATGTAGGCACCTTAGACTCCCTGAACTCTCATCAGTGTTTCCTCAATTCAGAAGGTTCATTGCCTCTCCCTACATCATAGCTTGGAAACTCTGCCTTCCAGCTTCAGTTTGGAAGCAACCATAGGGTTTACCATATTTGTTTTGGTCTCTCTGGATTACTGTCCTTCATTCAGTGTATTGAAAACTGCTTTTATTTATTTTGTCTGGATTTTTTGTTGTTATTTGTCTGTGTTGTTTCCAATTGGAGGGTAACCCAATGCTTGTTTTACCATCTTGGCTGGAAGTAGAAGTCCATAGTATTTTTTAAGGATGGTAAATTATTCATTAAACATTTTCTGGAATTTTAGTTAATTGAACAAATGTATAGATAGAGCAAAACCAGTCTGGCTGTAGGTTTTTAAAAATCCTGTGAGTAGAGTAATTATGTCATGTTACTGGAGGTTTCTTATAGCACAAATGAAAACGTCTTCTCTTGTTTACACTGTGGCAGGAAATGATCATGGCCTGGAGATTCACATTTCAGCCCTGTTTTTGAACATAGATGCACATGTTCCAGACAATAATCTGGAAGATGTAGTATTGGCAAAGCTTCTATGTGATTCTGATGATTGATCTGGCTGAATGAATCAGTACAGTGCCAATCGGAATTCTCAGCCTTAGCACTGCAGACACTTTAGAATGGATGATTTTTGTTGGCCCAGGGAGGGAATTGTCCTGTGCATTGGGGGTGTATAGCAGCATCCTGGCTTCTACCCACCAGATGCCACCTTTACCCCCAGTTGTGACAACTACAAATGTTTCCACAAATTGCCAAATGTCTCCACAAATTGCCAAATGTCTCCTGAGGGGCAATACTGTCTCCAGCTGAGAAGCACTGGTGCAAATTAAATCTAGACCTTGAGCTGCTAGAGAACAGAAACTGTAATGTATTCATGTCTATAACCCCAGTACTCAGGAGAATGGTCAGTAAATGGCTGTGGAGTGAACAAAGGAATGAGTAACATGAATGAATGAGTTCCATTGGTCCTGTCTTATAGAGCAAGTGTTCTCAAACTTCATGGTTTTTTAATTGCCAGATAAAACTGTATGTAGTTATTATGCACAATTTGATATTTTAAGGCCTATGGACATTGTAGATTGACTAAATACAACTAACATATACACTACCTCACACAGTTATTTTTCTGATGAGAACACTGAGCATCTATTTTCTTACCACTTTTCAAAACTACAATATATTATTAACTATAGTCACCGTGTCGTACAATAGATCTCTTGAACATATTTCTTCTGCCTAACTGAAAATCTTCTGTTCATTGACCATCTCTCCAAGCCCCTAACCTCACTGATTTTAATGATCAGTAGAGTTCTTGTTAAAACACAAAGTCTCAATCCCACTCCCAGAGTCATTGAATAGACATGAGGTGAGATACAGTCATCTGCATTTTAACAAGTACCACAGTAATTGCTCAACCAAAATCTGAGAAAGCCCTAAGCCAGACTACAGTAATAAAAAGTATTTGAGGCAAAAACTTATGCTTATTACTTTTACACCAACTAGAAAGTCTCTAGCCATTTTTACCCACCCTATTCATCCAGCATGTGTAATTTCAGGGACAAGCAAACAAATATTTGGCTCTTCTACAGATCCAAGAAGAATTTGCTTTGAAAACATTCAGCTTAACCTGCAGCTGTTCATTACAATACCATTTACCATGGCGATGTTTACTTCAGGATAAAAATCAGCAGAATGTCAACTTGGACCTCAATCTGGGATCTTTTAGCAAGAGCTCTGGGTAGAGCCATTGGCCAGATTCTGTAATCAGAGCAAGCTCTTGAAATAGATTCTCTCTCTGCTTCAGTCGCCTCTTTTCAGAACTTGATTGAATGGAGCCTTTCAGTTTCAGAGGCAGATTTTGATCCAGGTGACCACAGACCCTAGTTTCTATGGTGGGTATTTCATAGCGTTGAATGGTCGAGGAAACCACTTTAAATAGAAAGAAAATTACAGTAAATTCTCAGTAACTAAAAAAGTTTTATTTCTTAATATAGGCCACTGTCAAGGGACTCCTTGACAGTATAATCTTAAGAAATGATATTTACACATTTTAGTTTGGTTTAATAATTTTCCTGCAAGACAGAATGCTTTGGTCAGAGGCTTGGTTTTCTTTATTCCTGTAAAGTTCTTTTTGGAAAAGTTTCAATCTCATTTGTCTATGGAATAAGAATTGTTTGCCCACACTCAGAAAGCTTTTGGAGAAGAAAGGGCCTATGGAGCACTTCACAGACTCACTGGTCACAGAGCATTCTAAAAGTAACAGATCAAGGATTCACAGAGGTAGATGCTGTAAGGTTTGTTTCCGAGGATAAAACGAAGAAACTGAGGCCAGCACCAAAATAATCCAATGCAAGGGAATTTATTCAGGCTCCCGGGTGAGGTTCCGCACTCCAGACAGGAGGGGCCAGAGAACTCGCGCAGACGCCTCTTAGACAGGGGGTTTTATAGGGAGTGAAACAGCTCCATTGGTTGTGGGAGAGCAAGACTGCTATTGGGTAAGTTACAAGCCTTGACCTAGGACTTGGCTTGTTGTTGGTTGGAATTACTTGCCTGCTATTGGTTGTTAAGACTCGACTGCTATTGGTTGTTAAGACTC
>CAUYQU010035518.1:0-29643 GCA_963574635.1 Cheracebus regulus
ACACACTGTTAAAGCTTAGTATCTTTGTTATATAATCAATTTTTTCAATATTAAGCAGTACTGATTGCTGATGGGAAGTTATTTTTAATTCAAAGCAGAATAAATATATCTGTGTGTGTGTGTGTGTGTGTGTGTGTGTGTGTCTGTGTATGCTAAATCCATGGAAAGTTTCATTTTCCTTTTTAAATTAGATCTGGGTTTAGGAGATACTTAAGGGAAAAATAAACATGGAGAAGGTTTCTTTAAAAATAACTCAACCAGGCTTGTAATCTCAGCACTTTGAGTGGCTGAGGTGGGAGGATCACTTGAGCCCAGGAGTTCAAGACCAGCCTCAGCAATATAGTGAGACCTTGTCTCTACAAAAAATTTAAAAATTAGCTGAGCATGGTGGCATGCACATGTAGTCTCAGATACTCAGAAGGCTGAGGTGGGAGGATCGCTTGAGCCCAGAGTGTGGAGGCTACAGTGAGCCATGATCATGCCACTGCACTCCCGCCCGTGTAACCCTGTCTCAAAAAAATAAATAATTTTTTTAAAACAATTTAAAATCAATAGCTCCCCCACATAGATTTGCTCATTCTTTTAAACTAACCATTACTATACACTGTATATAGATCATTCCTTCTGGTCATATGGAGGACATAAATATAAAGGTAACTTCTCCTTATCCCAGTTTACCCCATTTCTATCACTATCCTCAAAAATAACTCATTAACTTCAGTCAAGCTTCTGCAAATGACTTCTGCCTGGTAGACCTAGTTTTACTCACTATTCCCTCAGCCTTTATAAATGAAGACATTTTCTTCTGTATTTGCTAAATGTCTTTCGCATGTGTATGCTATCACTGTTATTTAAAAACTATTAGAAAAGACCTCTGGACCCCAACTACCATGATAACTACTGTCCCTACCATTAGAATAACTCCAGGTTAAAGCATTGTCCCAGGACCCCTCTTAAAGTATAGTTGTTACTTGAAAGGTATAGCATGTTTTAAGCCATGAGTAACCACAGATATTCACATAGAGTAATTTATCAACTATAAATAGGAACAAGAAATTTTATCACAAAAAGAGAAAGGTCAAAGAAACAATGCCTATTAGGAAGGACAAGTCTAAGCAAGATGCTAAAGTGTGGCCCATGATCCAACCAGAACCTAACACAAGGGCATCAGGTACAGGGATTCAGAATAGTGAGGCAGAGGTGAAAGGAACAGAGAGACAAATGGCTCTTCCGTCACGATTTTGTTAAAAGCCAAGTCTGCATTTCAATGTCCTGCATACACAGTGAAATTCTCCCCTCATTCCAGACCCCAAAACCTAAAGGCCAATGAATATGGAGATGGCTACAACTAGTCAGTTCCCTTTGTGTTTATACCAGTTGCTGAGAGTAGTTTTCATGCCATGTAGCTATTACTAAAAAGTGACTGCACGAACACTTCTACTGCTTCTCACTCCCATCCTACCAACAGTCCTCTTCCTTCCAGCAGTCATGGTAGAAAGCCAAGTGAAGAACAATAACCAAAAAAATGTGTAATACAAAACATACACAAAAATATCTAAACTCCAGATATAGGATGGCAAGTCTACTGATATTCATGTTACTAGAATTAATTACCCTAAGTATATGAAGAAATCCTTTAATCCAGAAGAATTAACTATACGACTATAACTTTTTGGAGGACAGCCATTGGTTGAGGTTTCATCAAAATTATAATAAATGGACAATATAATGCTCAATCCTACATATTTCTGAAACTTAATTGTCCCATAATTTTTACAAAGTCAGTCTGTCAATTTCTAGACAAAAAGAATATCTCATATCATTTACCCACTTTAAAAGATTACTATGAAAAATGGTTAAAATGGAAACTCCATGCATTTCTCATTTGATGTTCAACAGTTTTAAGTAAAACTCAGCTTATCTAAAACTGAACTAAAAACCTTCCCCCAAAAACCTGCTGTGCTTCTCATGATTGGTACCTCTGTTAATGGCACTTCCATTTGCCTGAAGTCTCAAGCTAGAAGCTTCAAAGTCATCCCAAACTCTTCTTCTTCACGGCATATATCCAAATCAGTCATTAATAACTCTCATAACTGTTCCCTCTTCTCTGTCTCATGACTACGGCCTTACTTCACTTTTCTCAATTGCATTCTTACCAAAGCCTCAAAAGTGGTCTGCCTTCCTCTAACCCATCTCTCATTTTGCCAGCAGATTTATTTTTATAAGAAATATACACTTTATTGCGTCTCTTTTTTTGGAGATAGAGTCTTGCTCTGTCACCCAGGCTGGAGTACAGTGGCCTGATCTCAGCTCACTGCAACTTCCACCTCTTGAGTTCAGGCAATTCTCCTGCCTCAGCCTCCAATGTAGTTGGGACTACAGGTGCACACCACCACACTCAGCTAATCTTTTTTTTTTTTTTTTTTTTTTTTTTGTATTTTAGTAGAGATGGAGTTTTACCATGTTGCCCAGGCTGGTCTTGAACTCCTGAGCTCAGGCAATCTGCCCGCCTCGGCCTCCCAAAGTACTTGGAATACAGGTGTGAGCCACCACGCCTGGTTTATCATGTCTCTTTTCAGCATATAGTTCTCCTTTGGCTTCCTGGTAATTCTATCATGAAACCCAAGTCCAAACATGTACATGTAGCCCAAAGGCCCTCTTTGGATTTAGGCCAATCCATCTCTCCAGCTTCATCTCCTGCCTCTCTCATTCACACAACGCATACCTCAGCTACTTTGAACTTCTTACTGTTTTCAAATACTAGCCTGCTCCTGACTCTGTCATTAGTGTGCATGTTACTTCCTCATGCTTGGATGTCTCTTTCCATCCTGGAAAATGTTCCTCCTTTAGAATCACAAAATAGTAAAAATCTAAACTTTTCTCCATAGCTACCCTCTGAAAGAGCCAGGGTTCAAGAGAAGGGGACAATAACAAAAGTGTACAGACAACCCTCTCCAGGTACACTCAAGCAAAACAGCCAAACCAACCAATTAAAAGTCAAACAATGCAAGGACAATTTTTTTGGTCTCTGAATCTTCTTTTAATTATTTAAATTAATAATACCAAATGTTGAGGCTCAATGACTTCATTCCTGAGTTTTGTTCTGTTGACTAGTATCTGGATTCCAGTTTGTCTTCACTATACTACTCGGTCGCGATCTCAAAGCCAAGGATTCTAAGCCTGGAATCTGTGAACTTGGATGGAAAAAACATTATACCATTATTTTCATTCATTTCTGGCTGAAATTCTGCATTTCCTTCCATTATGAATCTAGGCAACAAATCATAGTAGTTTTAGCTGAACTTGTAACTTTGTCACTAACAGAAATTATAGATAATTTCATATCACAGTAGAATTGTGGGAAGTTACTCAAAATACTATTTATGTTCACCTATTACTCCAAATTATGGTAATATTAGACCCAGTATTAGAGCTTATTATTTAATATGTTAGTTAAAATCATGTAAATTATTATATAAAATTTGTTTTTAAAATATTTTGATCATTCTATTTCAATATACTTGTTTTCCTTTTGTATGCCTTGTATTTTATTGAATGCATGTTTAAGCCATTTTCTGAGAAGGGATCCATAGAGTTAACCATACTACCAAAGGAGACTGTGGCACCAAAAAGGTTAAGAATACTTTGTCTCAAGCAATGCTTTTTAAATGTCAGCCTGAAAACAAACAAACAAAAAAACAAATCCTGAGATTCCTGGGTCCCCAACTCTAGAGATTCTGATTCGTTGGATCACAAGGATCTTCACTTTGAACCAGAATCCCCAGGTAATTTTTATGTAGGAGATCCTTGGACATTACCTTGATAGAGATGATCTAGGAATGTTACCTAAGTTTGAGAAAATAAACCATTTGCACAAGATGAAAATAAATGAGAAGTTGCTACCTTTTAAGAATTACTGTCTATTCTTATGTCTTAAATATTCTCATAACTTCCTGAATTGTAAGAGATCTTTTAATTACCATTATTTCTCAGCCTTTTGGCTAAGATCAAGTGTGGAGATCTTGTAATTCCTAATGGTATATTTAGAGAAAATGTAATCCTAGTCACTTGGGAAGGGAGAAAGGACAGGAAAAAAAAGGCATATTTTCTAGGTCAAGCATCCAGATGATTTGCAAAATTTAAATACTTGAAATATACTGGACTTTCTCTAACACACTAAAGAAAGTTATTGACAATTGCCAGATTTTTAAATCTTTTCTCCTACTATAGCAAATCCCACATCACCACCACTACCACGATTGTTGTTACCACCACATCTGTCATCATTAAAATGCATTTTTTATCCATCCAACTTGTCTACTGCACCCCCCATAAACCCTATCTCAGTACGTGGCACCTCCAGCCAACTGCTAGCTCAAGCCAGAGCCTAGGCATAATCTTTGACTCCTTCCCCTTCCTACCTCCACATTAAATACAACTGTAAGTCTAATTAATGTGATTTCCAAAATGTCTCCCAAATTTGACATTTCTCTACATCTCCTCTGGATTCACACTTATTGATGTGACTATCATCTGTCTCCTGGACCACTGGAGCAGGTCCCTACTGCTGTCCCTGCATCCTCACTTATACCAGTTCATCCTCTACAGAGTCTTCAGAATGGGATTTTCAAAACATAAATTGGATTGTTACTCTCAAGCTTAAAAATCCTTCAATGGCTTGTCATTCCCATTAGGATATACTCTAAGTGCCTCAACATGCCATACGAGGCCATCTGCTACTTATCTAATTTAATCACCTTCCTCCTCACTATCTAAACTCCAGCTACACTGCTCTTTTCTCCAAAACCAATTCACTAAGCTCTTTGCCACCTCAGAAGCTTTGCACCTGCTGTCCCTTCTTCCCCTGATGCTCTGTTCCCCAACCTTTTACATGGTTGAATATTTGTCATCCTTTGGGGTGACCTACATGTCATCTCTCCTGAGAGGCCTTCCTCAATCACTCTAAAGCTTGTTACTGTCTCCATTACTCTCTATCACAGCTTCATGGTCATTACCTCCATAGCGAAAATGATATGCTATAATAATGTATGTGTTTATTGCTTGTCTTCCTCAATAGACTAAGTTCTAAAAGGGCAATAGAACATATGTCTTATTTGACATAATAGTAGATGCTCAATAAATATTTATTGATTGAATAAGTGAAAGAGCACACCTTTTAGTGTTCTGAGTCTGAACAACTAAAACAGTGTAGCACTCCCAGAAGCTGATTGACAGACAATGATGTTTGACAGACACCACTGATGGAGACAAATGTATATAGAAACTTAGGCGAGTAAGAAACACTGATTAAGTATTGTAACAAAATATTAATGTATGTACAAGTAGAACAATAAATGCATAGTGTGGGCAGTAAGAAAGAGAAAGATATGGGAGTTTCCAGTGTAGCCATAATTGTGATTTCCTGCTTCAATCTGAACATTATTTCTTGTTTATATACTAAATGCTAGTCTCTGTGCTAGGTTCTAGGGATACAAACATGAATAAGACACAGAAGCTCCATAATGACAGGTATTCTTTTCTGTTTTGTTCATTGTTGTATCCCTCTGGGCTTACAGCACTGTCTGGTGAAAGTAAGCCTTCTATAAGTATTTGTTGGGGGAAGGCAGGCAAGAAAGCAGGCATGAGCCCTGGTTGAAAAAATATTAAAGAGAAGACAGATAAGAAACAAATATGTTACAACATTTTGGGATAGATACAATAATAGAAATGTGAACAAATGACAAAGATAGTCCAGAGGGTCTTTGGTAGACAAAAAAGGTCATTAGAGAGCACCAATCTGAGCTGGGATTTCAAAGACTAAAGGAAATTTATGGGAATACCAGAGTGTAGTACACTGTTGAAGGGTCATCCACGCAGGTGGAATAGCACACGTGCTGATGCATGGAAAATTAAAGCAGCACGTTAAACTCAGAAAATTTCAAATCATTTGGTATAACTGAAGCATAAAACAAAAATGGGGGTGTGGTAGAAAATGAAGCTGGAAATGAAAGAAGGATGAGGAGAAATTTGTAGCAGTCCTTGGAAGAGATGAAACGGTCAGGTTTATATATTATTTTTGACAACAGGGATGCAAAATAGTGGGTGGGGCTGAACCCAAAAGCAGACAGATCAATTAGGAGGTTATCACAATAACTCACCTAGTTTTAGTTACTCAATTTTATAGATAAAGAAATTGAGGTTCAAATTTCCAGGTGATTTTCTCAAGGTTACTCAACTGCTTATTGATGGAATCAAAGTTTTCTGAAGTTGAGATTTAATGCTCTTTCTAGCTCTAGTTTCTCCCCAAAATCTTTTCTTAAACCATTACATTTGATCCTTAAAGGCAACATGAAAATGCTTTAAAATGTTTCTACAGGTTACCAGATGCCTGAATGCTACCAATTCCCTTTTAAATTGTTATTTGGTCAAAGAAGATTAAGAAGCTGTGTGATAGAGTAGCCCTGGGGCCTGGTGATATAATATTATAAAGATGTATATAGTCACCATTATAATTTCCAGTGTTAGCAGCCCTGCAGATACTGAAAGACAGTAATTCTCCTTTTTAAGGATTTCAACTAGATATTAAGGACAGCTAATTTTTTTTTTTGCCTACATTACTAGATAATCTTTGTTTCTGATCAATGTGGTTCAAATACCCCATCTGAAATTACTGTAATAAGTCTCTGGATCACTTCTAGATATCATGGGAGATGGGATTTGCCTGATTGCTACAGTACTTTTCAGTTGCTAGAGAACATTTCAAATATTCTTTCCTCTCTACATAATCCTAGAAATGTTCATGAAAGATGAAGTATTATTTTTCCCCAGCATTCTTACTAGTGAAATATGAAGTCACAATGCTTAAGAAGGCTTCCAAAATGGAACCGGCAATGTTTCTTACTTCTAAAAACATACATGACTTCACAAAGATATGGAGAAGAATTTAAGGGTCTGGGAAAATGCCTCATGGTTACGGTTTAAGAATGGGATGGAATATGTCTCCTGAATTAAATTCTTAGAAGTACCACAATTTCTGTGACATCCTGTACAACTGTTAAAATTCTTCTTTTGCTTGAGAGTGCAGCCTAAATTTATAGAACTTCTTAAAATGTTGGACCATAAGGATATTGGAGAATGTGAAAGTATGGATGTGCGTGGGTGGATGCATATGTTGTGTCGTCACTGTACACCACCTAGCTCTATACCATGTTCCTGAAGGTACTTTAGGCAATAGTCTGCATTTGCAACTATAATCAATTTCTCCATGATCTTGAAATAGTCTCAAATTTTCCCTTGCAGGCAACTGATAAGCACAATGTAGAGGAGGTTGGAAAGAAGAAGATGTGTACAGGTAACAGTTCAGGATATGTGTGTTTGTGTGTATCTACTAAATGTGAATGTTTTTGTACTCCAAAACCTAATAAAAGTGACTTTTTGATTATGAATACATCTGCCCCACTGCATTACCTACAACACACACACACACACACACATACATACATACATACATACACGGGCATTAAAAGCAAATCATATAACATCTTCTAAGCCACAAAAGAATAGAAAATGTCAACACTGCTTCGGTTTACCAAAAAAAAAAAAAAAAAAAAAAAAAAAAAACGCAAATACCTATAATAAGTCTCATACCTTTTGAAAGTGACTTAATTTATACTCAGGTCATAATATTATCTTGTCTCATTATTAGGCAATATCAGAACTTAAGACCTTAAAAGGAAGAAAATGTCTTGAGTTTAGCAGTAGCATAAATAAGATATACTCCCAGATTCTATTAAGTCATACATACAATTGTACTGCAGATAAGGGAAACATGCTTCATAATTTAAGTGCAGCAATGCTTTTGTTTTGATATTATCATAAAGAAATTACTTTTGTTCACAGTGTTATCTGACCTTCATGAAGAAATTGATTAAAATGTTTTCCCTTTACAACAATAACAACTGTAAATGAAAGTTGAAATGAAATATATGTCCTAACATCATTGTATAGGATGCTTTCCTGTTTACACAAAAAAAAAAAAAAAAAAAAACACGGAAGAAACATAGGAAGTCTCATTTCTTTTTCTATAACCAACACAATTGCCTTATACACAAAGGATATTTCATCATTCATGACAGTAAGCTGTCACTTCCAGGGACAGCTTCAGTGTTGCTTGGTTAGTATTTTACACAGCTTATTCACAAGTATTATTTGTATCAAAATGATTTGTGACTTACAGCTAGGACAAATGTTGAAACTATCTGATAGGCTATAGTATATTACATATGCATGCTAGCAGGGCATGGAAATCCACCGTAGTACTTGTTTCTTTTTTGTTGTTATACTTTTTGTTGGGTATGGGAGTGGAGGGTGGGGAGGTGGGCAGATATAGATGTTCCAGTTTCTCCTTCTTGGCTACTTAATACTAGCCCAATACTAGTACTGTTTATATTTGCCTGAGCAATAATTACAAATTCAAAGGAAAGGAAGCAGATCAACCAGACTCTCTCAACTCATAAAGTAGAGAAGGAAAGAAAGTAAGATAGTTTCTAGGTAGATCAGAATAATTTCAGACATTTGCCCCATAGCCTGCAGAATATCCTTATTTTCCTTGCCTGTGTATGTGTACTTTTATTGGTAATGAGATGCAGAAGAGTCCTGTATTCTAAGAAATTATTAGCACTATGGGAAATTTCCTGATCTGGGACCATCTTCCAAAATAAAGATCCATGTGTTCCATCACATGTATGTTAAGGACACTCGGTAGGACTGAAGGAAGAGAGCATGAACAAATTAAGAGAATGGAATCATCTCATAGATTGCGATTAAAGTAACAGATTATAGGCTTTTAGTACTGTTAGGGACCTAGGTACTTATCTAAAACAATCTTTTTGAAAACAAGTTGAAAACTGAGGCCAAAAAGGATCTGTGATAAGTCACACAGGTGGTCACTGACAAAGGCCAGCCTAGAACACAAACCTCCTGATCCATATCCCAGCACCCCTGGTTACTAGTAAGATGCAGATCACAGTTTGTCTCTCTTGATAGGTGCTGCACTTCGATAAAAACACACAAGAAGGTCACATGCAGAAGTTTCTTTTCTGAGTGTTGTTGGTCCCAGTTTGTATTCTATTTAGATAGGGGAAGAAAGACTATGATGTAGAGTGCTCATCATCTTTTTGAGAATGTTCCATCTAGATAAGAACAATAGGTTCACTCATTCAAGAAACTATGATTTTTCAAAAGAATGTCATCAAAAAGCATGTGACAAAATACTCAAAACTAGTCTGATAAGTGTGTCAAAGAAGAAGACCCAACTTAGGCTGGGCACAGTGGCTCATGCCTGTAATCCAGCAATTTGGCAGGCTGAGATGGGTGGATCACCTGTGGCAAGAGTTCAAGACCACCCTGGCCAACATGGCGAAACCCTGTCACTACTAAAAATACAAACATTAGCTGGGCGCATGGCACATGCCTGTAATCCCAGCTACTTGGGAGTGTGAGACAGGAGAATGGCTTGAATCCAGAAGGCAGTTTGCAGTGAACCAAGATCATGCCACTGCACTCCAGCCTGAGCAACAGAGTAAGACTCTGTCTCAAAACAAACAAACAAAGAAACAAACAAAAACCCTTAGGCTTCTATGGATGGTAGAAAGGGTAGATAGTATATTAACTAGAATTTTCCTTTCTTCCTATTCTCAATGATAAAAATTTGTTTCAAATAAAGCCTTCTGCCTTCTTCAGTGTCAGTGAGCAAATGATAACTTGTTAAAATTTCACTTTTATTTCATTCTAGGAACAAAGGGTCAATCTGATAACCGGTCTCAAACTAGAGGGTCTTATTAGGGCAAACAGGTAGTTTGCTTTCTCAACACAAAGTGTATCAGGTTTTTCTTTTTCTTTTTGCAACCTTTTAAGAAATTTCAAACCCTTTAAGCCATAGACCAGATTTTGGTTCATGTAATTGCCAGTGATCTTTCTTCACTAAAGATATTATCCCCTTTCGAGTCTTTATATATAACAAACATTATTTACTAACAATTATACAAACCCCTCCCCATGTCACAAAGTGAAAAGAAGACATCATAAAATCAAATGGTATTAAGAGATGAGGTTATGCCTACATGGAACAAAAAAATATATAACTAACCTCAAAGTATTTTCTTAATACATGTGATGGTTAATACTGAGTGTCAACTTGATTGGATTGAAGGATGCAAAGTATTGATCCTGGGTGTGTCTGTGAGGGTGTTGCCAAAGGAAATTAACATGTCAGTCAGTGGGTTGGGAAAAGTAGACCTGTCCTTAATCTGGGTGGACATTATCTAATCAGCTGCCAGCATGGCCAGAATATAAAGCAGGCAGGAAAATGTGAAAAAGCCAGACTGACTTAGCCTCTTGGCCTACATCTTTCTCCTGTGCTGGATGCTTCCTGCCGTCAAACATCAGACTCCATATTCTTTAGCTTTGGGACTTCAACTGGCTTCCTTGCTCCTCAGCTTACAGATGGCCTATTGTGAGACCTTGTGATCATGTGAGTTAACATTGCTTAATAAACTTCCATATATATATATATATATATATATATATATATATATTCCTATAAACCCATTTTTGCCTAGTGTTCCATTTTTGGAATGCTAAGTTTGTAGCAGTTGTTTATATCCTACTGCTCAAGGTCATTGCCAAGGTCTGATTTTTCACACACAAAAAAATTGCAACCTCTGGCATAGATGAGTTAATTCTGTCCCTCTAGAGAACCCTGACTAATACAATCTCCAAAAGGAAGACTGTTGGACAGCTATGTCTCACACCATTGCAAAAATGAAGAAACAAAATAACCATTCTTTTCTATTTATATAAACCATGTATTGGACATAATCTTTTTTTCATCTCTTAAAACTCAAATTCCATGCATACTTCAAGAAACATGGTTGCCCCAAAGCAAACATTCAGGCACTGAGAAAGCAAAGTTTGCTGCTGTCTCTGAAAGCCACAGTGAAGATTATTTAGAAGTTGAGTTTCCCACTGGACTTAAGATATATAGAGATTTGTATAAACAAGCAACTTGTTTGCTTATATTCATGAAACTGTCAATCATTTATATCATTTAGTTTATTAAACTTTGCTTGGTACACTATTCAAAATAGATCATGCTTTAAAAGCAAGAGTTAACTCTCCAAACTTCTAAACAATTTTTCTTTGCAACACTTGAAATATCTGAGAGTAAATAACATTTGTCTGGATTTAAGGTAATCTGGTTTTCTGAGTTCCAGAAGTAAGTTTAAGACTGGAGATTTCTACTGAGTTTCAAAAAGATGAACTTTCAAGAATGTTCCTTCCTTATTTTCAATTCTTAGCACCAACACAGGCAGAGGCTGATCCTAGATATGACTTGAATCAGAAGAATGTGCAAGTAGGGGATAAATAGCTCCAGAAACTCCTGCCTTGTACATACTACTCAAAAAGTTCAGGGGTAGAACTGTTGACCTGAAAAGGAACCAGGGTCAAGAAGTGGAGATGAGAAACTTAAATGAGTGAGTGTGTGAAAGGGTGGGGTGGGGAATGCAGTTATTACATCGTGCAGAACTTAGTGGTTAGTGAGTTTTCAAAATGCTGTAGAAATCTAGAAAACCACCAAATGAAAAGTTCCATTTCTACAATGAGTAAGGAGGCAGGTGATATGCAACATGGGCTAAGAACAAGTGAGGGGTCTAAATTCCTCAAAGCCCTCATTTTTTTTTTTCTGGTGTGAGAGAATGGAAAAATATTTCAAAGCAATCAAATAAAACATTTTTCCACTGAAACAAAAAAAAAATCATCAGGCTCATTAAGCACCATTTACATAATGAATGTCTAATAGAAACTGTAAGCAATCCTGTTCCCTACTTCCTACAGTTTCTTGTAGCTGCTGGCTGGCTATCGATAATGGTCAAAGGTATGATTTCTATTGTCAGAGGTGATCTTCACACATGGTAAACTGGATCTACAACTATACCCCACGCAGCCACTTTGCAACTACATGCCTTTGGTCAGGAGATAGAGGATGCATATCTGTGCTAATTTATTACTATGATTGAAAATAAACACTCTCTAGTTTATGCCTTTTGTCCCACTGAAAGTGAGTTGGCAGCATTACCTGTGTGGTATGTCTATTCCAAAAACATGTCAGCAGTGTTAAAAGATTATCACAAAAGATATACCCAATGGAGAAGGAGGGGTGTTTGTGTCATTCCTCTATAGCAGTGTTTCCCAAAGGGTGCACATTATTTGGCCCACACTGCCAGACCTAGAGTAGCACAATTTCTAAGAGTTCCATTAAACATTAAAGTTTTAGAATCACTGCCTATAGTAGTAGTCTGTACCTCAGAAGTGGCTATCTGAATCCCCAAGGAGATTTCTTAGAATGCTCATGCCTGTGCCACAGTTCCAGGACTACTGTGTCAAGACGTCTTCTGGGGATAGGCCTGGTCATCCATGGTGGTAGTTGCAGAAGATAGGTAATATGATACCAGCAAAGCAAGCACTGCACTAAACCCTTTATGTGCTTCACCTCATTTAATCCCTGCAATAACCCTTTGAGGTAGATATCATTACTGTCTTCACTGTACATGTATAGTAACTGGGACAAGGTCACAGAAGTTAAGCAACTTTCCCAGAGCTGCAGAGCTAGTAAGTGGTGATGCTTCGTGAAACTGGTTCAGTACCCCTGTCCTAGAAATTTATTTTAGGGCCCCTACATCTTAAAAGTACTCTGATCCTCCAAAGTTGCAAGGCTTATAGATCCCAGAATGATGCTGTCCTTCCCTTCGCTGTATTCAGAACTGAGGAGCTGTTTTTCAACAACCTAAGGAGGATTAAGCGAGTGAATAAAATGAAAAGCAACTAAAAAAAGAAGAGGTACACAAAGTTCTTAGTCAAACACTTTCAGTCCTTCTCAGGAGAAAGAAAATAAGCTGATAAAATTGCTTTTAGAATTAAGAAAGGAAAAAAGCTTGGACTCATACTTCAGATTTTTTCCACAGCAAAAGAAGTGGGAGGCCCTTCACAAACAACAAAATGCTTTTGGTCAAATTAAAGCATTAAAAATTAATGCTTACATGATAACTAAGATACTTGACTTTACAGCCCAAAGAAAATTCTTGTGGGTGTTGAGAAAAGTTGCTTGTGATCCGACAGCTGGCTACTGCAGGAAATGAAATTTCGCAGTCCAAATAGCAGTTTAGTTTAGTAGCAATTATTTAAGAGCTGGGAGGACTCACAGAAAAAGTTAATTTAGATGAATTTAAGCAACATCTCTCAAAATATTGACCTGAAAATCTTGTTTATTGAAACTTAAGATCTAATTAAACTAAGGAGCTTCTGCATAGCAAAATAAACTATCAACAGAATAAACAGAAAACCTACAGAATGAAAATATTTGCAAACTACGCATGTGACAAAGGTATAATATCCAGAATCTGTAAGGATTAAACAAATTTAAAAGCAAAAAACAACAACAACCCATTAAAAAGTGGGCAAAGGACACAGACACTTTTCAAAAGGAGACATACATGTGGCCAACAAGCATATGAAAACAAGCTCAACATCACTGATCACTAGAGAAATGCAAATCAAAACCACAATGAGATACAATCTCACACAAGTCAGAATGGCTATAATAAAAAGTTTAAAAAAAAAAAAAGATGCTGGTGTGATTGTGGAGATAAAGGAATGCTTATACACTGTTGATGGGAGTGTAAATTTGTTCAACCATTGTGGAAAACAGTGTGGCAGTTCCTCAAAGACCTAAAAACCAATACCACTCAACCCATCAATCCCATTAGTGGGTACATACCCAAAGAAATATAAACCACTCTATCATAAAGACACATTCATACATATATTCATTGCAGCACTATTCACAATAGCAAAGACATAGAATCAACCTAAATGCCCATCAATGGAAGATTGGATAAAGAAAATGTAGTACATATACACCATGGAATACTATGCAGCCATAAAAAGAATGAAATCATGTCCTTCGCAGCAACATGGATGGAGCTGGAGGACATTATTCTTAGCAAACTAATGCAGTAACAGAAAACCAAATGATAAATGCATGTTTTCACTTGTAAGTAGGAGCTAAATGATGAGAACATATGGACAAATAGAGGGAACAACACATGCTGGGGCCTGTTGGAAGCGCTAGGGTGGAAGGAGGGAAAGGAGGAGAAAAATAACTAATGGGTACTAGGTTTGATATCTGGGTGATAAAACAATCTGTACAACAAACCTCCATAACACAAGTTTACCTATGTAACAAACCTGCACATGCACTCCTGAACCTAAAATAAAAGTAAAAAAAAGAAACTTTCATAAAAAAATCTCACACATCTATTCACTATAGCCAAGACATGGAAACAACATAAGTGTTCATCAATGGATAAATGGATTTTAAAACGCGGGACAGTGTTTAAATATACAATGAAATGCTATGCAGCCCTAAAATTCGGGCAATTCTGTCATTTGTGACAACGTGGATGAACCTAGAGGACATTATATTAAGTGAAATAAGCCAGGTAAAGAGAAACAAATCCTACGTGAGCTCACTTATGTATGGAATCTATAAATGTCAAACTCATAGCAGTAGAGAGTAGAGTGCTGGTTTCCTGGGCTGTGTGGGAGAGGCTGAAAGTGGATGGAAAGGGGAGTGTTGGTTAACCAGTATAGAACCTCAGTTAAACAGAAGGAATAAGTATTGGTATCTGATCTCACAGCTCGGTGACTGTAGTTAATAATAATGTATTGTATATCTCAAAATAATAAAAAGAAAGGTTGTTTTTTTTTTTTTTTTTTGATTTTTAGTAGAGATTGGGTTTCACCATGTTGATCAGGCTGGTCTCAAACGCCTCGGGATCTGCCTGCCCTGACCTCCCAAAGTGCTGGGATTACAGGTGTAAGCCACCACGCACAGCCGCTAAAAAGAAAGGTTTTTAAATGTCTTGCCATAATGAAATGATAAATATTTGAGGCAATAGGTTTGCTAATTATCCTGACTTAATCATTCCACAATGTGTACATGCATTGAAACATAGCATTGTACTGCATACATGTATACAATTATCATTTGTCAATTAAAAATAAAATAAAGTGTAAAAAAAAACTCTCACATATGTATATTTCTAATTCCAGATGTTTCTTTCTCACTGATCACAGATGTGGCCAGTAAATGGTTCTTTCTGTCTTGTGAGTTTCTGCAGCTCTGTAATACAGTTTGAAATTGGGTAACATGATGTCTCCGGCTTCGTTCTTTTTGCTTAGGATTGCCTCGGCTAATTGAGCTCTTTTTTGGTTCCATATGAATTTTAAAGTAGTTTTTTTCTGGTTCTGTGAAGAATGTCATTGGTAGTTTGATAGGAATAGCATTGGATCTGTAAATTGCTTAGGACAGTATTAGCCAGGATTTGCTAATGAACCTTTTCCCCACTCTACGTCATATTTGTTGTTTCTTTGTTAAATGCATAGAATGTGTTCAAGCTTTGCCCAGAAGCTCCCGGGGACTTATGCTTCTGAGTTGCATAGTTGTCTGCCATGCAAATAAATATAAGACCTTGAGAAATAGGCACCAGCTCTTCAGCGAGTTTGATATTAATAAACTGGAGCCAGGGTTTCATATTCTCTAAAGGGAGGTGGGTGAGAAAGTGGGAAGGGAGTGAAGGTGAATCCGGAAGCCTGAGCCTGGGTGTTGGACTTGCTCCTGCAGGTGCTCCTCTGCAGTCCTGAGCCACTCAACTGTTCTGGTTATCTCATTAATTTAGGTGTAATAACTTTGACTCCACCTATAGACATGGAGATAAGATGTAACGAGACCAATGGCTACAATGCACTTTCATTCACCAAAGATGATGTACACATGTTCTATGTTAGATGCTGGGGTCTGGCAGGAAGCAGGACTGCCTTGGTGGAACTTAGACCCTCAAGTTTTGAAGACAAACAATAAACAAGTAAACAATAAGGAATTACAAATCAGGGCAAGCGCTATAAATCAAGGAAACGATATAGTGCATTTGGGGAGGGGATGCTTGAATAGGAAGATCATTAAGAGGAAGCGATGTATAAGCCAAGGCTTAAAGGATGCTTGAGAACTGTGATGTGTAGTGTAATATCAGTCCACAATTCTGATATCAAGAACATTAGAGTGGATGCTTACACATATGTGAATATTATAGTCACCTGATGTGCATCCTTCAAATCACAGATTCATGGATCTTCCTCTGGCAGGGTAGGGGGGGCATCTAATTTAGTAGGACTGTGGTCAGGCTCTAGAATCTAGAATCTGCATTTTTTAAAAAGCATCCAGATGATCCTGATGATCTTTTAAGTTTGGAAGCTATTGTCGTGGAGAATCCTAGTCAGAAAAAAAGAATTTCCTTTGAGAGGAATGATTGTGGCTTAGTCTTCCTTCATTTTGCTTCTTACCTGCCATGCTTTGCTTCTTGCACCAACTTGCACAACTCAGAAACTTCTGTGATCTGGGACCCTGAGCCTCCCCAATGCTGCTGCAGGACTTGTTCCCTTTTTCCCAGTGGATGTACTATACGAGGGGAAACTTCTGTATGCTATTAAGTGGGAGAAGGGGCTCTATTTCTGGTGCATATATTGGAATTCTGGTTTGTACCATTGTATGTTGAGTCAATTGCTGTGGGGTTGGTTTGGGAATCTAAGTGCTTTTTGTAATTTTATACCTGCAGGAAACATGTTTGGAATTCCATAAAAGTAGGCAGGAAGAATTCTCACCCAGAATTCATTGTATTTTTGCCCTTTGCCTAGTTTTAATGTAACTTTAATATACTTTGTGTACATATTTAATATAATTGACCGGTTTCAAATTGAGTGGTTTCTTGAGTGGCTGGGAATAGCTCTTATCTTGGGGTTCTACAAAAGCCCATTTGAATCTTGGGGAAAAGGAATAGAAGCTGCTTCCTCTCTTCTCTCTCCCTCCTGGGGGATTTCAGGGGAACCAGTAGCAATTTATTTGAGAATGTTAGAGCAGCCATTGGGAGTTAGCTGTGAGAAGTTTTACGGTTTGTTTTAGAAATCGTCCTTTGCTCCAAGCTCTGTTTTAAAAAGACTGGTTCCTAATAGTCTGGTAGGCTAGTGGCTGGCAGGGTATGGCTCATGTCAAACAATCTATTGGAACACAACCTGTCACCTTCTGCTTCAGTGGAGAATGGCTCTAATAGTGATTCTTACTTATGTCAGATGTGCACTCCATCATTTTTTATGCTCAATCATTGCTGCCTATAGGACCGCCCCAACCTGAATGATGACTGTCATTCTCTGATAAGAGGAAAGAATTAACACCTGGTTTCTGAACATATTTATCTTAATAAAGCACAGGGATTTGTTAGAGCTCACCCTCTTCTTTCATGCAGGAGAATCCAGAAGTGTCAAGGTTTCTCGGGCAAGAGCCCAGCCTGCAGGTTGGGTGAGAAACTCAGGAATAGGACTCTGACATGTGTGTTCACCTCTCCCCTGGGATGTCTCATTTTTATTTCAGCACACTCCCCACGTTCCCCTCTGAGGTGTAAGGTGGAGTGAGTAGGCTCCTGCTTGGTGTGCTAATAACCATAAGAGATAACTAATCACCTTCCCTTTATTTTTCTTGGCAATGCTGAAAAAGGCACACGCAAATACTAAGAACAGCATCAGAGAAATAAACTCAACAGAAAATACAAGAAGCAGGCCAGGCGTGGTGGCTCACACCTGTAATCCCAGTACTCTGTGAGGCCAAGGCAGGTGGATCACCTGAGGTCAGGAGTTTGAGACTAGCCTGGGCAATATGGTTGAAACCCTGTTTCTACTAAAAATACAAAAATTAGCTAGGGGCATGGTGGCATATGCCTGTAATTCCAGCTATTCAGGAGGCTGAGGCCGAAGAATTGCTTGAACCCGGGAGGTGGAGGTTGCAATGAGCCAAGATTGTGCCACTGCACTCCAGCCTGGGTGACAGAGTGAGTGCGACTTTGTCTCAACACACACACACACACACACACACACACACACACACACACACAAGAAGCTTACAACTTGGGTAATTTTTAAGGTATAGATCTTAGCAAAAATGTCTTGCTTCCGGGACTGGTATTATCTTATACCCTTTCTTGAGAATTCTAATGTCTAGTCTCAGAGGACAGTGAAAAACTCACATATATCTAGTTAGACTTAACTTTTGCATGGTCTCTTGCTTGCTCCCACAAGGAAGGAAATTCTCTCCTATCCTTCTTTTCCTATACTCAGGATTCTTATTTTTCAATATTTCTTCTTGGCTGCTCTCTCAGATTTCTTCTCCTATCCCTCCCCCAGTGGAGAGGTGAGAAAAGGAGTGTAGAACTCAAACTTTATTAATTTTTATTTTTAAGAGACAGAGTCTTGCTCTGGAGGCTGGAGTGCAATGGTGTGATCACAGCTCACTACAGCCTCAAACTCTGGGGATCAAATGACCCTTCAGCCTCAGCCTAAGCTTTTAGTTTTGTAGAGACAGGATCTTGCTATGTTGCCCAGGCGATCTTGAACTTCTGGCCTAATCAATTTTTCCACCTTGGCCTCCAAAATGTTGGGATTACAGGTGTGAGACACCACACCCAGCCATACGCTTTAGTGAGCTTCAGAATTACCTAAAGGGCTTGTTCAGACCCAGATTGCTGGGCTGGGCTCTACCCCTAAGAAGGTAGAGGGGAGCTGAGAATTTGCATTTCTAAAAAGAGTCCAGGTGATGCTATGCTAATATTACTGGTTTGGTGACAAGGCTCATGGTATTTTTTTTTTTTTTTGAGACAGAGTGCGTGGCTTGATCTCAGCTCACTGCAACCTCCACCTCCTGCATTAAAGTGATTCTCCCGCCTTAGCCTCCTGAGTAGCTGGGATTATAGGTGCCTGCCACCATGCCCAGCTAATTTTTGTTTTTTTATTTTTTTTGAGACAGAGTCTCATTCTGTTGCCCAGGCTAGAGGATAGTGGCATGGTCTTGGCTCACGGCAACCTTCACCTTCTGGGTTCAAGTGATTCTCCTACCTCAGCTTCCTGAGTAGTTGGGATTACAGGTGCACATCACCATGGCTGGATAATTTTTTGTATTTTTAGTAGAGATGGAGTTTCACCATGTTGTGCAGGCTGGTCTTGAACTCCTGATCTCAACTGAGCCGTCCGCCTGGCCTCCCAGAGTGCTGGGATTACAGATGTGAGCCACTGCACCCAGTGGGTAATATTCTGTGTTCTATAGAATATGAAGTTCACAGACTTCATCAATTCATTAATTCATTCAACAACTATTTGCTCACTCCTACTATTCTCAGGCAGTGCTGTGGGTGCTGGAGGTTATGCTGAGGCACAAGATGAAGTTCTTATCTCTGGGAGCCTCTATGCTGGTGCCAGAGGCAGACATACATCATGTAATGTTTGGCTGGGATAAGGGCTATGAAGAAAAAGCAAACAGCGTAGGTCTCTTTGTAGGAGAGTGGTAGCCAGGGAGGATCTCTTCCAGGAGATGAGCCCTCCAGGCAGAGGAGTGGCAGGGGTAAGGGCCTGAGGTAGGAAGGTGTTTGGTGTGTTGGAGCCTCAGCAGAAAGAGGCTGGTCTTACTGGGAGTTAAGAGAGAGATAGTGGTCAGAGCGGGCGGGAGAACGTTGGTAAGAGTCACTCACAAACATGTTCCTGTGATCAGATATGTTCAAGAAATGCTCGTTTCGACAACATCAAAATGTTTTTTATTTGTTTTGTTTTTTTTTTATTTTTTGAAACAGGGTCTTACTCTGTTGCTCAAACTACAGAGCAAGCTGTAGGTGCAATCCCAGCTCACTGTAGCCTTGACCTCTGGGGTTCAAGTGATCCTTCCACCTCTGCCTCCCAAGTAGCTGGGACTGCAGGCATGCACCACCATGGCAGGTTAATTCTGTTCTTTTTTTTTTTTTTTTTTTTTAATAGAGATGAGGTCTCACTATGTTGCCCAGGCTGGTCTTGAACTCCTGGACTCAAGTGATCCTCCCACCTTGGCATCCCAAAGTGCTGGGATTATAGGCGTGAGCCACTGGCCCGGCCGACATTAAACATTTTTCTTTATTGAAAAATTTCCCTAAGCCTTTTATTGTGCTGATCTCCATTATTAATCTTCAGGAGAAGGATAAGATATTTTTTTTTCCTCAAATTTATGTGACCATGAAACTTTTACTCCCACAGTCACCTTGGAGACTGATGTTCTTTGAAATGCATTTAGGAAATCTCAATCTAGCAAGCCGTACTCCCTCATTTTCTAACTGAGAAAACTGAAGAGCAGAGAAATGAAATAGCCTGTTCCAAATAGTAAAGCTTGAGGAGACATGAGGCGGTGGAAAGAACACTGAGTTTGGAGGTGGAAGATGAGGTCTGAGGCTTTGCTCTTGCATTTTGTGAATGTGGGACCTGGTGTCTGTTGCCTGAACTTGGTGGGTCTTAGTTTCCTCAGCCAGAATGAGAGATTGCACTGTTTGCTCTCTGAGGACCCTGGAGTCACTCTGGGTGAGTGACGACTGACTTTTTTTGACTAGGGAGTTTTGTGTTCACTAAGCCAAAGGAAAAGCACTGGGAGATGCACATAAATACATTGATCAAATACCACCATCTAGGTTATTTTTGCTTTCAAATGAATATACTTCCCAGACACGTAATTAAAATAAAATCTGTCAGAGAATGTAAAACTCTGTATCATAAAATGTTGGTTTAAAAAAAAAGAAGCAACAGAGAGAGACTAACATCTATGATAATGTACTTTGCTATAAAATATTTTAGCATAGATTTCCATTTTTATGAAATTTATAGTTGATTTGAATACAAACAGTAAATCTCACAACAGGTGAAATCTATCTTTTTCTTGTTTGCTTTCTGAGGAATTGTTGAGGACATAATTTAAAAAAAGACTCTTGGATTTTAGTTTTTTTACTAGCTGTAAGAGTTACTTTGGATTGATGTTTCTTTATTTATAGTAGGAATCCAAATATTCCTTAATGTCTTTACAGCACTACTAATTTAAGATATCTATATTTGATAATTTTTGCTTTGAAGGGACGTTAGTAATAGAATCTTGGTCAAGGTGCAGCTGAGACTTGAGGTTCTGAGGACTTAGGATGTGAGCTGCGTACAGGTAAGGTAAAGTCATGGTAAATAATCCTGTTAAAGAGAAGATGCCAGCTGGGAGCTCTTCGGTGAGATTATCCTAAGGAATTCTGCTCTTCCTATAGAGCAGCAAAGTTTGGGGATTGTTTAAAGAAAGAATGAAGGTGTATAAGTTCCATTATTATCTATTCACAAGTGTGGGTTCTTACCATTCTGGGCCCAGGGTAGGAATGTACTTTCTGGCCCCCTTGGGGTTGGATGGGGCCATGTGACAAGTTCTGGCCAGAGAGTCCCATGTAGTTGTGCAAGGGATATATCCAGGCCAGAACACTTAACTGCCAGGGTTCTGCCCTTTTCCTCTGCCTTTTCCTCCGTCACAGGGGTGGCAACATTCTGGTGCCATCAGCCTGGGTTCTGGAATCAGAAGTCATGGAGGAGATATCCCAGATGACTCTTGAATGGATTATGAACTGTGACCAAGGAATAAACCTTTGTGATTATAAACCCTAAGCCTGCTTGTTATTGCAGCATAATGTAGCCTAGGCTGACTACTGGATTCAATAAACTGAGAAGTCCCAATGAATCAAAGGCAGAGCAGCTATTTGGTAAATAATTATATTAAAGAAAAGATGCCAGTTGGTAGCCCTTTAGTGAGATTTTCTTAAGGAATTCTGCTGTTCATATAGATCAGCAAAGTTTAGAGACTTGGTTAAAGAATGAATGAATGAATGTGTATAGGTTCCATTGTTATCTGTTCAAACTGGTATAAGTTATAAAGCACATCATGCAAGAAGCAGTATGCTAGTTTGGGCAGGCCTCTCCTCCTCCTCCTCCTCGTCCTTATCCTGGAAGGTCAAGGCTGCAGTGATCCGTGATTGTGCTACTGCATTTCAGCCTGAGTGACAGAGCAAGACCCTGTCTCAAAAAATAAAAATTAAAAAAAATTGAGCTTCTATGAATTTTCAAAATGCAAAATACCAAGACTTTTCCAAATCAGATAAATCAGGAATGTTCACCTTGACATCACCCCCCAACCCCCCAAAAAAAAACCCACAGAAAAATGTTCAAGTGGAAGTTCAACAGGAATAATGTAAAATATGAAATAGGTGACCGCAATTTCAAATTATCAACAGATAGCTCAATTTGATGGATCTTTCAGTAAACCTTAGTTTGAAACAGCAACAAAAAAATACTGTTTACCAAAACATGAATAATATTTTCAGGAAATTATTATCTAATTTGATAAATAAAAAATGTCATCCATAGCAAATAAGAGAAATACAAAAAAGGAAATCAATCTTTGATCTGCTTTGGCTGTATCCCTACCCAAATCTCATCTTGAATTGTAGTTCCCATAATCCTCACATATTGTGGGAGGGACCCAGTGGGAGACAATTGAATCATGGGGGCCGTTATCCTCATGCTGTTCTCATGATAGTGAGTGAGTTCTCATGAGATCTGATGCTTTTATAAGGGGCTTTCCTCCCTTTTGCTTGGTACCTCTTGTTGTTCTTGCCATGTGAAGACAGATGTTTTTGCTTCCCCTTCTACCATGATTGTAAGTTTCTTGAGACCTCCCCTGCCATGCTGAACTGTGAGTTGATTAAACCCTTTTCCTTTATAAATTACTCGGTCTCAGGTAAGTTCTTATAACAGTGGGAGAATGGACTAATACAACCTTTATAGGAATCAAGAGAGTATTATGAACAAATAAAAACTTCTTAAATCAATAGCATATCCTGCATTATTGTGTGTAGGAAACTGTAATTAATGTAGGTAGTTTTTGTTAGTTACATAATCTAAAAGTATGAAAAAAATTTGGATTATATCTCTAAAAAGACCACAGAGTTGTCATTGAAATACACATTTCTTGAGACAATGGGCAAAGTTCCTATTTGTAGGATATTTCTTTTTATTTGTGGGAAATAGCTTCTTCTTTTCATACAGTGAAACAAAGAAAAATTGTCCCAGATGAGAACTCCTTTTCTCCAAAGTAAGCTTCTTAAATACCCCCAATAGTGCAATACTTATAAAATATTAATTTTCAAAACTTAGACTTGAAACAGGTTATTATTAAACACAAATCTTATTGCTTGGCACCAGATTTTTCAAAAATTAAAGAACTATTTATACCACCACACTGCTGAAATCATATTTCAAACTTTTATACTTAGTGCTTTTATGTTCTGAATGTAGACTTTCAATCGAATGACAGTCTAGTCTGAACCCTGCAATGTATATACAAGCAAGTCACAGTTCACTTCAAACCAAAATAAATGATTTATCTTCTATTTTTGTCAAAATCATAATATTAAGATAATGACAAAAATTAGGATTTATCCATGGCCAATTTGTGGCATTCTGTGGAAAGTTTTTCTTTATTCCTTCTTTACTTTCAGCTTCTTCTTTGGAAACTTCTTCATCTGCATCTTGTTCCTCCTCCAAATTGTTCAAAGGGTGAGAAGATTCTGGTAATAATTTTTTGGACTGGTGCTATGACGTGGATCTGTGTCCACACCCAAATCTCATATAATCTCCAGTGTTGGAGGTGGAACCTGGTGGGAGGTGATTAAGTCATGGGGGTGGTCATTCATGAATGACTTAACACCATCTCCTCTGTGCTGTTCTTGTGCTGGTGAGTAGGTGAGTTATCATGAGATCTGGTTATTTAAGTGTGTAGCACATCTTTCCTTTCTTCCTCCTGTGTTGGCCATGTGAAGTGCCAGCTTCCCCTTTTCCTTTCACCATAATTGTAACTTTCCTGAGGCCTCCTCAGAAGCCAAGCAGAAGCCATCATGCTTCCTGTACAGCCTGTAGAATCAAGAGCCAATTAAACCACTTTTCTTTAAAATTTACCCAGTCTCAGGTATTTCTTTAGAGCAGTACAAGAAAGGACTAATTCAGAAAATTGATATTGAGGAGTGAGCATTGCTATACAGATACCTGAAAATGTGAAAGTAACTTTAGAACTGGGTAATAGGTAGAGGTTGAGTGCGAAGGGCTCAGAAGAAGACAGGAAGATGAGGTAGTTTGGAACTTCCTAGAGACTCGTTAAATGGTTATGACCAAAATGCTGATAGTGATATGTACAATAAAGTCCAGGCTGATGAGATATCAGATGGAGATAAGGAATTTATTAGGAGCTAGAGTAAAGGTCACTTTTGCTGTGCATTAGCAAAGAATCTGGCTGCATTGTGCCTCTGTGAAACTTTGAACTTGAGAGAAGTGATTTAGGGTATCCAGTGAAAGACATTTCTAATCAGCAAAGTGTTCAAGATATGGCCTGGCTGCTTCTAATATTTTATGCTTGTATGTATGAGCAAATAAATGACCTGAAATGCATACACACACACACACACACACACACACACACACACACACACACACACACATACACACACATAAACACGCAAACACACACACATATTTATAATTTTGAGACAGCATCTTGCTCTGTTCCCCTGGTTGGAGTGCAGTGGCATGATCATGGCTTACTATAAACTTCTGCCTCCAAGGCTCAGGTGATCCTCCCACCTCAGCCTCCTGAGTAGATGGGTTTATAGGCATGTGCCACCATGCCTGGCTAATTATTTTGTATTTTTAATAGAGGCAGGTCTTGCTATGTTGCCCAGGCTGGTCTCCAACTTCTGGTCTCAAGTGATCCTCCTGCCTCAGCCTCCCAAAATGCTGTGATTACAGGTGTGAGCCACTGCACCTGGCCCTGGAACTTATGTTTAAAAAGGAAGCAGAATGTAAAAGTTTGGAAAATTTGCAGCCTGGCCATATGGTAGGAAAAACCCTAATTTTCTGGGAAGGAATTAAATCAGGATGCATAAATTTGCATAGCTAAAAGTAAAACAAATACTAGTAGATAAGACAATGGGAAGAAGGCCTTGAAGGCATTTCAGAGACCTTCATGACATCCCCTCTCATCACAGGCCCAGAGGCCTACGAGGGAAGAATGACTTCATGGGCCAGACCCAGGGCCCCACTGCCCTGCACAACCCTAGGACACTGCTTTCCACATCCCGGATGCTCCAACTTCAGCCATCGCTCAAAGGGTCCCAGGTGCAGTTTGGGCCACTACTTCAGAGGGTGCAAGCTGTAAGCCTTGGAGACTTCCATGCAGTGTTAACCCTGTTGGTGCACAGAGCACAAGAGCTGAGGCTTGGGAGCCTCCACCTAGATTTCAGAGAATGTATGGCAAAGCCTGGATGTCCAGGCTGAAGCCTGCTGCAGGGGCAGAGCCATCATGGAGAACCTTTACTAGGGCAGTACAGAGGACAAATGGGTTGGTGCCCCCAAACAGAGTCCCCATTGGGGCACTGCCTAGTGGAGCTGTGAGAAGAAGGCCACCATCCTCCAGACTCCAGAATGGTAGATCCACTGTCAGCTTGCACCCTCAGCCTGGAAAAGCCACAGGCACTCAATGCCAGTCCATGAGGACAGCTTTGGGGACTGAACCCTTTAAAGTCACAGGGCAGGGCTGCCCAAGGCCTTGGGAGCCCATCCCTTGCATCAGGGTGCCTTGGGTGTGGGACATGGAGTCAAAGGAGATTCTTTTGGAGCTTTATGATTTAACAACTGCCCTGCTGAATTTCGGACTTGTCAGATTTATAAGGGGCCTGTAGCCTCTTTTAGCAAATTTATCTCTTTTGGAATGGGAGTATTTACCCAATTCCTGTACCTCATTGTGTCTTGGAAGTAACTAACTTGTTTTTGATTTTACACGCTTATAGGCAGAGGGACTTGCCTTGTTTCAGATGAGACTTTAGACTTTGGACTTTTGAATTAATGCTGGAATGAGTTAAGACTTTGGGGGGATTGTTGGAGAGGGACAATTGTATTTTGCAATGTGAGAAGGATGTGAGATTTGGGAGGAGCTAGAGGTGGAGTGATATGGTTTGAATCTCTGTTCTGGCCCAAATCTCATGTCAAATTGTAATCTCCGACGTTGGAAGTGGGGCCTGGTGGGAAGTGATTGATCACAGGGCAGTCCCTCATCAATTGTTTAGCACCGTTCCCTCAATGGTGTTCTCCTGTGAGTGAGTGTGTGAGTGATTGTGAGATTTGGTTGTTTAAAAGTGTGTAGCACCTCTTCCCCCTCTCTCTTCCTCCTCTCTGGCTATGTGAAAAACCAGCTTCCCCTTTGCCTTTTGCCATAATGGTAAGTTTCCTGAGGCTTCCCACAAAGCTGAGCAGAAGTTGTCATGCTTCCTGTACAGTCTGCAGAGCGGTAAGCCACTTAAACCTCCTCTCTTTATAAACTACCCAGTCTCAGATATTTCTTTAGAGCAGTGCAAGAATGGCCTAATACAGTATGTATGGCTACAGTCAGTGCCTTTTTGAAGGACAAAAGCAATCTGCCACAGATATCATACAGAGTCCTAAAAACAGTCCTGAAAGAAGAACTGCTAAAGCAAAAACTGTATACAATTTCAAAACCAGTAATTCAAAGTTTTCAATAAATTAGCTACGGCAAATGCTGATCCACATAGAGAGCTGAAAGAGTGCTGACATATTGCTCCACAGAAAGGAACCTGAACCAAACCATGATGGAATTGATTCAGTACTCTTCCACTCTTTATCATTTACAAAGTTTCTGAAGCTTTTCTTAGTCTTTGGACCTTGATGGTGCCTAAATTCAACATCTTTACAATGATAAATAGTAGGAGAGCAGTTATGATGAACTCTCTACTCAGACCTAGCTGCCCTGTGACATCTACTTTTGCAACATTAATGTCAAGATCTTTTCCCCATTCAGCAAAACTTTCCCATTCTGGTTGAAGATTTTGACAAGCAGGGTACCACGGGGCCTAAAATTCTATCATCCAGTCTCCTTCCGACAACGGTTTTAAGTTCTCATCCATGATAATGCATACATCTCTCTGCCACCTGTGCTGTTTCTTTCCATGCCCTCCAAAGCAACAGTACCAGAACTGCCAGGAAGCCATGACTCCCAGGTGGGTGCCATGTCTGCTTCCTGCCCACCTCACAAAAGTGTGGCAGCCATGGCAGACTTGAGCTCTCTGGGACCTGGTTCCTCCATCCGCATAAAGGGATAATAATGTTACCTAGCTCGTAGAGTTGTTGCAAAGAATAACTGTTAATATATGTCAAGACCTTAGATTAATGCTTGGAATGTAATAGGCAGTCAATAAATCTTAGTCATTCTTCTCTCTCAACTCCCTTTCCCTCTCATTTAAAAATTATTTATTTATTTTGAGACAGAGTCATCCAGGCTGGAGCGCAGTGGGGCTATCTCAGCTCACTGCAACCTCTGTCTCCTGGGTTCAAGCAATTCTCATGCCTCTGCCTCCCAAATAATCGGGATTACAGGAGCGCGCCACCAGACCCGGGTGTTTTTGTATTTTTAGTAGAGAGGGGTTTGCCGTGTTGGACAGGACGGTCTCAAACTCTTGACCTCAAGAAGACTGGCCAAGCCTGATCTGTCTGCCTCAGGCTTCCAAAGTGCTGAGATTACAGGCATGAGGCTGTATTATTATTGCTATTATTTTACTTTATTGACACAGGAAAAAAAAAGACTCAAAGAATAGGTGTGTGTTAAAGTAGCCATCGCTGGGTAGCAGGATTCTAAATGACTTTTATTTCTTTCTTTTTTTTTTTGATACCAAATTCATGTGCACTGAAGTTGCTTTATAGTTAGGAAAAATTATTATTTAAAAACAGTATATTGGCCGGGCACAATGGCTCATGCCTGTAATCCCAACACTTTGGGAGGCCGAGGCAGGTGGATCACTTAAGGTCAGGAGTTTGAGACCAGCCTGACCAGCATGGTGAAACCCTGTTTCTACTAAAAACACACAAAAATTAGCCGGGCATGGTGATGCACACCTGTAGTCCCAGCTACTTGGGAGGCTGAGGCAGGTAAATTGCTTGAACCCAGGAGGTGTGAGCTGAGATCATGCCACTGCACTCCGTCCAGCCTGGGCAAAGAGCAAGATTCTGTCTCAAAAACAAACAAACAAACAAAACCCCCACAAAACAGTATATTTATTATGATTTTTTTCTAAAGAGTGAATACCACTCATTACATGAAGTCCTATGATTACTGCTTTTACCTCAGTTTTATGACCCACTTCCATTAGCTTTCATCTACTTTGAAATGTCCTCCATCTTGACTTTTTAATTTCATTAATGATTTTTTTCCTTCCCTTGGCCACCAGTTGTTGAGATCAGTGAATCTCTTGGTCTCTGATAACTTATCAAGTCTTAAGAATCTTTTCTCCTAAACTTCTCACACTGCTGTTCACTGTCCCAACCTACTTCTAATCCTTACTACTTCACATCTGGACTATTGGGTTTTCTTTTCTTTTCTTTCTTTCTTTCTTTCTTTTTTTTTTTTGAGATTGAGTTTCTCTCTTGTTGCCCAGGCTGGAGCGCAGTGGCACAATCTCAGCTCACTGCAACCTCCGCCTCCCAGGTTCAAGCGATTCTCCTGCCTCAGCCTTCCAAGTATCTGGGACTGCAGGCATGCATCACCATGCCTGGCTAATTTTTGTGTGTTTTTAGTAGAAATGGGGTTTCACCGTGTTGGTCAGGATGGTCTCAATCTCTTGACCTTGTGATTCACCCACCTCGGCCTCCCAAAGTGCTGGGATTACAGGTGTTGAGCCATGACACCCGGCTGACTATGGGGTTTTCTTATCCATCGGCTTCCTTTTAATTTTCACATAGTAAAGCCAGATAAATGCTCTTAAAATACCACTTTATATCACTCCTTTGCTCAAACACCTGCAGGGGCGCCTTACATTCCCCATTGCCGAGCATAAAATCCAATTTCCTGGCTCAACATTGAAAGCTCTCCACATTACTCTATCTCTGCTATCTCAAATAATTCACTCCTTACCTTATTTATGGTCTTTTCCTACCATATTTCTGTACAGGGGCACTTTTGCCATCCTGCCCTCCTTATGTCCAAATTTTACTTGTCTTTCAAGATCTTGCTGAAATACACTTGTCTGAAATGTTCATGTTTTTTTCCTTTGTAAATTGCAATAGCAGTGCTCTGTTTGGCCAATAATCATACATTGACTTGAGATTTTCTTATATTGAAATGGTATTAATCTATATCTTTTAACATTTCTGTTGTCTATTTCTTCTCTCCAACTGAATTATAGTATTTCTAAGGGTGCTTACATTTTCTTTTTTTTTTTCTTTTTTTATTTTTTTATTTTTTTTTAGAATAAAAAGAATGAGAGAGAGAAAGGAAGAGGAAGAGATTTTAGAAAAAGAGAGAAAAGGAGAAAGAAAGAAACAGCAAAAGAAAGAAAAAATGAAAGAGAAACAGGAAGAGATTTTAGAAAAAGAGAGAAAAGAAGAAAGAAAGAAACTGCAAAAGAAAGAAAACAATGAAAGAGAAAGAAAGAGGAAGAGATTTTAGAAAAAGAGAGAAAAGGAGAAAGAAAGACACAGCAAAAGAAAAAGAAAAAAATGAAAGAAAGAAAGAGGAAGAGAAAGAGGGAGAGAGAATGGGATTCTTGTTTTATTGCCCAG